>WEIV01027977.1:1331-25037 GCA_013390005.1 Calyptomena viridis | reverse complement strand
GCTCTTGAGCCAAGAAAATATCTGGGAACTATGTGTACCTTCTAGGAGACTGAATTCAAGACTATAATCTTTCCTATTTTACTTAAAAACAATAAGAATCTAAAGTTACTGGCCAGACCCTTTGTATTTGCATACCATCTGTCTCACCTAAGACTGTTTAAAATCTGGTAACTAGGACTCTCTGATCCTAAACTTGCTAGGAATGAGGCAGCAGTGTGCCATCACAGTCATTTGGATTGCTGCTACAAAAGGCATGTATTCCCTTTCCAACTCAAGTTTAATGGAGGCTATAAAAACCATTTTGAGGCTGGAGCACATATTATACAAGCAGGGACTTTGGGATCGGGGTTTGTTCAGTGCGGAGAAGACACTACAAGGAGATCTGCTTTAACAGCACTACCTGAGGAGGGATTATGGAGATGATACAGACTTTTCCTGGAGGTCTGCAACAAAAGTGTCAATGGTCACAAGTTGCAAATTCTAACTACGTGAAAGGAAAAGCTTTCACTTAAAACATGGTTTAGCACTGGCCCAGGTCAACTAAATGCCTGGGGAACCTCTAGCCCTGGAGATACTCAAAATTCCTCTGAAGTCCCTGAGCAACCAGACTGAAGTTTGTGGTTAGCCTAGCTTTGAGCAAGTGGTTGTTGGACTTGATTGCCTCCAGATATCCCTTCCAGATGAAGTTTTTCTGTCATTCAGAGATCTGGTGATTTACTAGATGTGCCCATACAGACCTATCAGTCCTGACTTAGAGCCTGACTGTAACTCAAAAACCTTCTGCGTTGACATAGGGAAGAAGTGAATCTCACTTCTCATCTTCCACATAATAGCCTCCAGTCAAGGAAGGAAGAGACCTGGAATCCAGACTGTCCTCAGTCTCAAAGAACCTAAACCTATGTCCAAGCAGAGGACAGAACCACTGTTATAAAAGGTATGTTGAAACTGGTTTACCATGTACAATTGTTTTCCTTGTTTTCCTTCTGGTCCTGTGTCTTTTTTGTGGATAAGAGCACGCTGCCTGACTTTGTAGTCCTATGATTTATGTGCCAAAGGAAACTTCCACTTCTGGATCATTCTCTTTAGATTAAGTGTGTTGGTTTTAATTGACTCTGCAGTAAAACTCTGGTGCAGTTCTGGAAGTCCTCTTATCTCTCAGTGTTGTGCTTAACACAAACTTTTCTGTCACACAGTGATTATTTCACAGGAATAAGCTGCTCTAAGATCGTGCAAGAGACAGCCTCAGTTATGCCTGCCCCACAGAAAATGTCCGGATGCACCAGAGCAATGCTCAAGTGCCAGGATGATATGGGTCTCAAACTTGTACATGTGGAACAAAGCAATGGCAAGCTGCTTTTCTCCTGAACCTGTTACACTTGACCACAGTCTTTTTTGTGAAGAGTTTACTTCTGTTTTCCATATGCTGCCACATGAAGTGGAGTTCTCGCTAAGACAATGAGATGCAAACCAAATAAGAAATTCTATATTTAGGTATTAATGAGTTTGGCATGGTTTAATGTACCTTACTCTGGTGCAGAAAGACACAGATATGTGACAACAGGCATTGCAAACTAAATTTATCCTTGTATAAAATCCACCCACGTAGAAGATATTCAAGAATAGCTTCATCACATGCTGAAATCTGTGAAACATGACAGCAACCTTGGGAAGCAAATTAATTTAAATTATTAATGGTATATCATTCATATTGTACTGGGGGGGAAATGACACAAGAAACAACAGAAATCAATCAAAGAGTGAAGGAGTTCAAGGCTCTGAGGGGGTTTTTTGTGTGTTTTGGGTTTTGGTTTTGTTTTTTGGTTTTGAGTTTGGTTTCTTAATTGTGAATATTGGCAACATTATTGTAGGAGACCTTGTAGCCGCCTCTCCTGGAGTGTATTCACTTTCAACAACTACCAAAGTCTTTCTGCACAGACCTGTTAGAGAAAGTTAGTGAAAAATTCTGGATAGAGAAAACACTTTTGATTCTCAGAAAAAAAATATATTTGCCGGTAATGTTGCTAGTGCCATAACATGAATTGCTTTATGTAGAGCACAGTTTTTCTGTCTAATCATTATGCAGTATTATAGTTTATACTTTGCTCTTACCTATTTATAATTCTTGCTTTCTTACAACAAAATTATCATAGGATTGCTGCTACTAAATTCTATATTGATGTATTTGGTGTTAACCATGATCAGCACAATATTTTCGAGACTTCTTCATAGCAAATAGAAATAGACTTGTGAAATAGCATGGTGTTGGCTCTGTGATTTAAGGAAAAAGATATTCAGCTTTATAATAGTATACTGAGAGTAATTTTCTTGAAGCACATGAGCTGACTTGAAGCTACTTATTTTTCAGTACCTCATCAGGCTTTTGTTTCTGAGAACCTTCTCCTTATCTAGCATCAGGCATTGTTCTGTCTCTGGAGCTCCTCTGCTCTATTATTGTTCTTTTAGAGTGCCCAAGATCAGTAGAAAAAGACTGAAGAAGAAGGAACATAATATGAAGGTGAACAGAGCAAAATTTATCTGAGTCGCATGGTTTCACTCTGATATACTTGGCTGTTTACTGCTGTAACATCTGAAACAGACAATGCTGTGCAGCTTCATAAAAACTTTATGTGGTAATATTAGAGCTCAGTGGAGTCGATGACATGCTTAGTAATCAGACTAAAACAGTTCGGCTTTTTTGGCAGTGTAATGATAATCTGTATTTAATCGAATTACAGGTGGTGGTTTGTTTTGTTTAGTTCATCTCCTTTTTTGATATGGTGGTCTCTTGAGTTCTTTGATTCATTTAACCAAAAAGGTGACTGAAAATGTTTCAACTAAACTTCCTGGATAAGAAGCATTTGTTTGGTCTTGTGTGTGATGAGTGGAAGAGGTTGTGTTTTTCCTGGAAGTGTGGGAGCTTTGTTTGTTTTTTAAAAATAAACAACCCCCCTTCTTTCTGCTTATATTCCCTAAAGTGAATATGGTGAATGCCTTTTTCTGTGCTGTTGTTTTTGTCATGAGGATGGCATAGCACTTAATTTATTCTTGCCTTCAAATAATGTCCTTTTCCACTTGTCAGAATCAGAGAATCTGTGCACCTTTACACATTCTCAGCAGTCCAGTTGTATGTTTTTTAAGAAAAGGAAAAAAATCCCTTTGTATTTATGAGTATTTTATTTTTGTGGGGAAAATTTGATTATATTTGTTTTTACTTTCTGTTGAATCCAATAGCTTTTATAGTCTCTTAAGTGGTATCCTGAGGTAGGCCCTACAAGAGGAGAATTTACACAACAACAGCCTTAATGAACCTAAGAATCATCATGTTATGTAATATGGTATACATGAAGTTTCAGCCAAATTCCCTTTGGCTTTACAGATGAGTTTGCCTCATTTGGCATACAAGTCAAATGGCTAAAAGATTTGTAGTGATTCCTAAAAAACATCTTGTCTCATATAGATTGCTGCTGTCTGGTTACAAATGTGTTATTCCAGTAATGACATTATGAAAATAGCTCTGTGGCGAGGAGGGGACACATGTCAAGATGTGGATTCAGCAATGCTTCACGCAGAAATGAAGACCCCTGAGTCTGTGAGTCTTCATCCAAAGGTCACCTCTAGGGAAATAGTTTTCTGTTTCAGTTAGCCTTCCTGATTCTGGATATAATTTTTTTTCCTCTCAGTGCTTTGCATTTTTAAAATTTAGTATTTCATAATTAATAATATAAATGTTTTTAAATTTTATTGATTTTAATATTTGACTGTTAGTGTTTGAGTAATCCCCATAGGAGGTTGAGCAAGAAAAGTGGCAAAATACAAAAGGGAGTTTGATTCTGAAAGTCATACTTTAAAGATACTTCTGACAAAAGGTTAACAAGCAAATTGCTTGGGGGGGGAGAAGCATGTTGGAAAGAAAAATTTAAAACAAAGACTTGGAGGCTGAGCATGATGTAGTTAAGTTGTATCTTATCTGAATGTTTCGCTCAGACTGCTGAAAAGCTTTTTTGAACTGAAGATGCATCTTGTCTTTCCATTTTTAGTTTACCTCTGATTTCATTGGATTCTGATGAAAACAAATATGGAGTGTTATCTGTTGTGCATATATCAGTGCTATTTGTTTGAAAATACTGGTGCTGTTACTATTGGATCATGAGGAGGCTGTAGGTGTAAGGTATGTAGTAGCAATGGAAAATTTTGTTAAAGGGAAGGGTAAAAAAAGGTCATTTTTGTTGGTTAGAATGGCAAATTTCAAATATATTGCACTAAAAGTTAAAATTTACTTACGTAAATGTTGCCTGTGAAGCACATTTAGTGAAGCTTTTAATCCAGTTGTAAATACTCATGTTAGAAAAGATAGGCATTAATTGCTTCATAGTAGAAAGAAAAATGTCATTGTCTTCTCCCCCCAGCCATTTCCTTAATATTTTTACAGTATGGGTGAATTTCTGACTGAGCTGAAATCTAAATGGGGTTTTTTTTGGTCAAATTTTATTCTGGAAGTTTGCATTTTATCTTCAGATTTCGTGGGTGGTGTCCTACATTTCAATGTTACAATAAGTCAGACTTTCCGAAGTGATAAGAGACTTGTGTTTGCTAGTTTATTTCGCTACTTATCCAAAAATACTTTCACAAAGGTTGGTTCATACTAATTTCTGGGGCCTGTGGTCCTTTGCAGTATCTCATATTGGTCACCTGAAACTGAAAATACAAGTATTATTCAACCAAACTTGGCATATGGACAAGTGTCTTCTTTTTAGCTATTGTTCTTGTGGAGTTTTTATTTTATAAACGATCTAATCAATGCGTAGAGCAAGTCAACAAACAAGCATGACAACTCTTGCAATGTGCTTGCATTCTTGACATTTCTTGCTCTTCTGAGAGTCATTAGTTCAACCGAATAATATGGTGTGATCTTGAAAAAACTCTTATTTTGTTTCTATAGTGAATGCTTTCTTGGAAGTAGCCTGTAAGGTTGCAAAGCTGGTATATATGCCTTTTCTACTTTTCTTGGTACAGAAACCTAGAAATGTTGAAGCTAATCTTGTGTAAAAGTTATTTAAAATAACAGAGAAAAGATTCCTTGCCCTCTCTCATGTAAAACAGGGGGAAAGCCACATTGCTTGCAGTGTCTATGAAAGGCTACAGTGATCATGAACTTTGAAAGCACTGATTTTTTCTTGGTCTGTGATGGTGTTGGCTGGTGGGTGAAGAATAGTGCCTTATTATCTGTCTTATGGTGTCAACATGCTTAACCACATAGACTTTGCTTGGAAAGAGTCTGCCTCCTGTCAGCTGTGAGATACTGGGGATGAGATCCTCAGGTGTTTGTGATTTCTCAGTCTTCAATGAAGGAAAGTGACAGAAGGGCAGTCTCGGCAATTACTGGAGTTTAAGAAAGACACTGGAAAGCACAGTAAGTGCTTCTCATGGTCATTTATAGTCACTTATTATCTTCTGACAGACAAGAATTTTGATGGTGGTTGGATGTTGCAGTGAGGTGGCTAAAGGGGCAGCCTCTGTGAGGAGAGGCCGGGGCTGCTCTGTGCCAGACACAGACAGAGCAAGTCGATGGACCCACTGCAGGGCACAGCTGAGCTGCTCAGCCAGGGTAGTGGTGCCTCTGGGAAAACATATTTAAGAAAGGGATTTAAAAGTCTCGAAAACATGCAGGTAGAGGAGAAAGAAACAAAGATAGAGACAAAGCAGAGGGAACACAAAGATTGAAGGACAAGGGAGAGGAGGTGGTGCTGCAGGCACTGGAGCAGAGATTCCACTGCAGACTGTGGAGGAGATCACAGTGGAATAGGTATTTGTTTGCCAGTGTGTGCCACACCGAAGCTCCCTGGTATTTCCTGAAAGAGATGTGGCCCACGCTGGAGTCTGTGGGAAGAGCCCATGGGAAGAACCAATGCTGGAGCAGAGGAAAAGTGTGAGAAGGAAAGAGCAGCAGAGGGAAACTGTTATGGACTGCTGTGACTGCACATTCCCATTCCCCATCCCCCTGGGCTACTGGGTGATGAGGAGGAGGTAGAGCAGTCAGGATCTAGAAGTAAAGCTGAGCCTGGGCAAAGCAAGGGGGAAGGAAGGGCAGGGGTGGTGTGGAGGGAAGGTGTTAGTTAGTTAGTTTTCCCCAAGTTGAGTCTGTTTTGCTATTATTGAAAATTACTAACTAGCCTGTTTTTATCTCAACCCACTGGCTCTTATATCTTATTTTCTCCTTTGTCCTGTTGAGGGAAATAAGAGCAGCTGGATGGGCATCTGGCAGTCAGTCACAATCAATTCAACATAGGTGGTTCTTTAAAGGTAATTATTTTACAAATAAACAGACAAAGGTTTGGGATGTGAGGCAGATCTTTTACAGCTTACAGAAAATAGACCAAGCTCACAGAATCTACTGGTAAGTAGGTCTGTATGAAAGCAGTTATGCAGATGAAGTGAATATTTAACGATACCTTGGCAGGTATACATACATATGTTTACATAGATAGATAAGGTCATTTTCAAAGTTCCTTGACCCTGAACACTCAAACAGTTGTATAGAAACGTTCCTGGTTTCTGCTAATTTTGTCTGGTGTTATGGTCCTTCACATGATTTTCTAGGTGCAAAGAGGGACAGTTCTAGTTGGGATGGGGTAGAGGCTTACAACTAGCTGTCAGCATCCAAGATCGTTGCCAGGAGGAATGACAACTATAAAATAAGTCTATTCTCTGTCAGGAGGCACTTCCTGTTGATCGTTTCTTCCTGTTCAGTCTTAGAGTCAATTTGGGTTTGTTTTCATGCACTTTCTTACCATGCTCTGCCTATGTCTTTTCATTTGTTCTCAATTACTTAATTATTTTATTCCATTTATTGATAAAGTTTAGCTTTTACTTAAACAAGGCAATTCTGTAGTGACTATGAGATGTGTGGGTTTTGTTGCTTTAGATTTTGAACAACATGTTTTTATGTAGTTATCTTCTTCCTCTTTGAGCTTATACTTACAGCCTGCCTTTTATAGGGAAAATGGTATCCAGGAACTCACATCTGTGGGTGATTCTTAACCTTGAGAGGTTTTCCCTTTGCCAGGATTTAAAAATTGGAAGTCTTAAGAAATATTCTGCCCACATATGCATTCTTACTCTAAGCAGACAGCTGGTACTTCCTTTTATTATCCACAATACACCAGCAGGTAGGAAAAAAGGAGGGTATCTGTGATTTGCATGCAGTGTGACAACATAAACTCCTCTCAGGAATTTTGTAAGGGTTTCTGTAAGTTCTCCTGTTTGTGCTCATACCTGTGTGTTTATGCTCGTAGCCAGAAAACATGTCTTACACTTTATTGCATTTTAATGGTTTTATGCATATGAGAAGAACTGTATGTTGAGACTCTTCTTAGGCTCTTCTAACATTTACTAGTACTCAGCAACTTCTGTGAAAGGGAGAGTTGCAAGGTAGAATTCAGAACTTGACCTGCAGGAAATACGTCTGTTTGGATAACTTTTTTTTGGCATGAATATAAAACATCTACTGTATGTATTTTTTTAATAGACCATCTCTTAAAATGATTGAGCAATTTTTATGGTTGGCTGAAATCAATGAGCTCTGTGAGAGTCCAGAAAACTCTACTTTGTTTATGTGCTTGCACCACTGGCTCTTGTAAGTTGTCCGCTCTGTTATCTTCCTCCATTTGGTCCTTTCTTCTTGTAGATGAAGAATTAGGACATTAGAAGGAGAAGAATTAAAAATTTGAGCTTTAGTTTCTCTTGAAATTAGGGATAAGAGAAATATTTGATCCTCAGATTCAAATCTGTAACTAACTCTGATTTTAAGTGGCAGTGGTTTGCAGAGCTTTTATCTTCCTCAGTTGCTGCTGGGTATTTTGTTTGTAAGGGTACCTGGGTTTGCATCTAGAAATGCATCTTAAATCTGAGTGTCATGGACGGATTGTGTAATGCAGCACAGTTGCTAATTAAATATTATTATATGGAAGCAATTTATTTTTTTTTTTTAGTTTCCATCTGGTTCTAGCACATGGAAACCTATCAAGACCTGTCAGGACTCTAAAATGCAGTTTTCAGTCTAAAGTGTACAAAATGATCCTAGGTCACAAAGAATTATTTAGCAAAAAGTGTTGTTAGTTTTGCTTTTTTCCTCTTAATTAGATTCTTTTTTGAACATAGGTATGCAAAAGAGGTTAGTAAAGTTCCTATCTTCAAGCATATCATGGCGAAAGTAAGGAATTTTTTTATCTAGGTTAGAAATTATTTGGCCAGTCTTCTAAATGACCATAAATATTCAAAGTATAAAATGCAAACTGCACATAATAAAGGATTTCACCATTATAAAGATTTCCTTATTAATGCTTTCCTCTCCTTCACCTGATCCTGTGTCATTTTTCGGGTTTCAATTTGGTTGCTTGCCATGAAGGAGATCCGTGCAAGTGTTACTGCTCTTCAGGTCTTGATCTCTTTGCTATCAAAAAGTATTACTACAAATCTGAGTCTGAACTGCACTTCTTATGTGGTTTTAAAGTATTGAGATTTGAAATGCATCACTCTGTGAGAGTCACACTCACTAAACTTGGCTGAATCATATTCTTGGATAGATTGGCTATTGTGCATGTATGTGGTTACACATATGAATATGGAAAATTACCCCCTTATACCACCTCATGCATTTCCTTTAGAGAAGCCCATACCTGTGCCTACCACACTGATTAAGAAAAAGTAATCTTTAAGCCTTTGGATCTTGCAAACAATATGAAATTTCTGCTCTCTTTCTCATCTTCCTTTAAAAGACTGCAGGAGGTCTTGCCTCTGCCAGGGCCTTAATTTAAACCTTGCTCTTATTTTCTCTGGGCCTGGCTAGCATCCTTCTTCTCTCTACTTCAATTCCAGACTGACTCGTGGCTGTCTGTAGACACAACTACAGCTGAACATGCTAAGGTGAAAAAGAGAAAACAATATGAGGTAAAATATTTCCTTTTTTAAAAATATTTCAAACTGTTAGACTTCCTTCCTTTGACCCTTCAGCCTGGTGCATTTGAAGGCATTTGGGCCCCTGGAATTGATCACTGCTTTATTAAGAGCCCTGTGTTTATATTGCTCTACATATTTTTACAGAATTTAGTTAACTTAAGATTCCCAATTATGCCACCTATAAGAAAACAAAACTTATTGGTCCACCCTTGCAGCAGCAGCACTAGAAAGTTGTCACAAGAAAAATGCTGTTTGAGGCTGGAAAGATTGAAGATTTCATAGGACACTTTCTCAAAGGTAGCTTGAAGGTACCTCAGACAGCAAATACAGACCCAGTTTGTGGCATCTGTAATGTGGTTTTAAAAATTTTGAACCTTGTCCTAAAAAATTCTGAAATCAAGTTCTTTGATAAGGAATTGCAATACAGAATATTTGCATGTATGTTCCTTCTGTTGAGATGATTAAATTTATAATTGACTTAATATAAAGAAGGTTCATTTTTCATGCATGGTGATGTAGTTAATAGAGAACTTTTTTTCCCCTTGAATGAAATAGAGTGAAACAAAGAACAATTGAGAATATTTTTTTCCTCTGATAAATATGTGTCTCTCATAAACCTGGAGAACATCTGTCAAACATATAGGAATATTTGAGATATTTACCTCCCTGTGTTAATGCAGCAGGTGTGTCCTGAGTTTGCTAGCAATAACATTGTAGGGGTTTATTTTTTATCTTAGGTAGCTACCAAAACTTCACAGGTGACCACTGTCTAACACTGTTATAATATCAGTGGTCCATTATAAAGAATCTGTAAAGTATTCCTGCTGGAAACAAGTCTAAAAAAAGCACATTTGAGACAATTATTTCAGGAAGCCCTAAGTAGGCTATGCTGTTGCATAGCAACAGAGCCAGGCAGTCTTTAGTCTCTACAGTAGTCAGTGTACACATGGGAACAGAATGCAAAAATGATGGAAACCTTGAAAAACGTAAGGCTGAGACTAAGAGAAACCAAAGTGAAATGATATACAATATAAAATGTTAATCTATTGTGTGAGGTATAATAAATTGAACTGGTTTTAAGTTAAAAAACCTGAAATGCTGTTAGCCAAATTGTGCTCTTTTTTTGTAGCTTCTACATAGTAATTAAAAGACAGGCAGAATGGCTGGGAAAACCAATTCAAATGTAAAGTAGATTTTAAATGCCTGCCACAGGAAAAAAAATTGGATGGAAAAGGCAGTTTATTATTGACAAACCAAAAAGCTGACAAGATATACCAGGAATAAAATACTGATTAATGTGTTGTGGCACAAAGAGGTTCAACTACTTACATTATTAAAAAGCTGCTTGTCTCATATTCACAAGCTAGCCCAGTGTTATTTATTTATCTTTTCACACACTGGAAAGTATGCTGTCATTGGGTATATTTTTGGCAACTCAAAGCTTGCATGTGAAATGTGTTATCTTAACAGAAGCATATTATAGCTTTATTTTTGTAATAGGTAATTTATTTTATTAGAAGCAAATCTAGGAACCAATATTTAATATTTGGAAACATATGGTTGTGGTTGATCTCTCTGTCAAAAATGGCAAATCCTTTCCTTCCAGTACAGTTTTTGTCACTGCCCAAGAAGAAACAGTAATAAGCTCAAGCTCTTCTGTTCTGGTTGCTGCAACACATATTTTCATGATGAGTCATGACTGCATGATTTTAAAAGGTAGTCACATGCAAACAGTTGAGCTACTTCACCAGAACCTGTTGAGAAGATCTGTAATACAAAAAATGTTGCTTCTGTCTAGTAGCTTACATTGTTCTAAAGATTTGAGGAAAGTGCCTTGGAGAGGGACAGTTGGTATTTTAAATATTAAGGAAGAGTTTAAGGATAGCTAAACTGTGGAGCATTTAGATATCTTGAATACTTGATAGCCAGACTACACATTGTACTGAAACACTGAAGAATCCTAGCAAATAGGTGTGGAAGAAACCTTATGACAATGCTGGTGCATCCTCCTGTTATAAATGCTAAGTTAAAAATGCTGTCATGATATTGTTATCTAGACATTTTCTTTTTGCTGTTCTAACTGCATGCTTTCCTTTTCAAAGGCTTTTGTTAACTGCAGACTGCTGTTGTAGATGCTGTAAACATATCAGTCAAATTGACAGAATGCAGAACATTTTGTCAATGCAAACTGGAGTTAACTTGGGAATGGGAGCAGCCCATTGCAATGGGGGAGCCAAGCTCTGCATTCTAATCAGTGGCCCTGTGTGAAGTCCTTGAGTAAAGTTAGCCCACTGGGAGCCTTTTGTTGAGCAACTGGAAGAATCCACCACAGTCTTCCTTTTGCATTGTAAACTGATTTCTCTAAGTGAACTCTTGAAAGGTCTAAGGCAATTGCTGCTTCTTCGCCATCTCCATATGCTTTTTTTTTTCTTTCTGGTCTTGTCCTGCAGACAGATTACCTTTTTTGGATGGTATCTCCCCACATGAAATCTGATACTTCACACCCAAATGGTGGTTTTGTAATTCTATCATATTCCCTCAACCCAGCACATGCATAGATAAGTCTTGCCAGTGCTAGCTAATATCTTGTTGCTTACCTTTACTGACATTTTAAAACAAGCTCTTACCCTAGCAAAACAAAGCTTTCTATTTTATCAGGTTGGGCATATATTAATATGCCCAAGAGATGGTTTATGTTTCTTGGCTTGTAAATAAAGAGCATGAATTTTCATGTTAGTTTCATGGTTTGCTGTTAGGAATTGCAACAACTACAATAAATTACTTAGGGGCAGTTAGCCATTGTAATCTGTAGTTCAGCTGAGTATTTCAGCCCTTATAAATGAATGGAGACTGACTTGCATCATGGAGCTATTTCTTGAAAGACACAGCCTGTTCCCATTTAACTGGAAAAGTACACCACAATGTACTGCATACTGTCTGTGTGCCATTTCTTGTTTGTTTGGTTTTGCATTTTCTTTTAATGAGAATGAAGTCTTTTTTTGTTTTTTGTTTTGACCTTGAAAGCATTAGTGCTATTAAAGTAATATCTAGCAAGATGTATAACTGCACATGAAAAAAAAAGATAGTGAGGGAAAAAAGTCTTACCTGGATAAGCATTTTATGTATGTTGAATTTAAAAATTCATTGGCCCAGATTCCCTTAAAGGTCATCTAGAGTAGGATTCAAAGAATCATAGCATACCAGGTTAGAAGAGGACCTCAAGGATCATCTAGTCCAACCTCTCTTGGCAATAGCACAGTCTGGACAAGATGGCCCAGCACCCTGTCCAGCCAAATATTAAAAATGTCCAATATTGGGGAATCCACCACTTCCCTGGAAATATTATTGCAATTGATGAGTGTTCTCTTTGTTAAAAATGCTCCTCATGTGTCTAGTTGAAATCTCTCCAGCAGCAATTTGTATCCATCACCCCTCATCTTTTCCATGTGACTCCTTGTAAAAATGGAGTCTTCATTTTCTTTGTAACCACCCTTTAAATAGTGATAAGGTCTCCCCTAAACCTTCTTTTCTCAAGGCTGAACAAACCCAGTTTCTCTGGATCTGATAGATCTCATTCTTAGCCTCTTCCATAGCATTAAGTTTCTGCCAAAAATTAGAAATCTGTTTGATAGAAAACCTCTTATCTGAGTGGCTTCCACATTATTACCTATGTTCCACTGATTGTGTAGAAGGCTTATACTGTGGTCTGCAGGTAATTACAGAACTATTTTGCTCTCAGTCCTTCAATTAAAAGTTTGCTACACCTATTTTTTTTTCCAGTGGAAACTTGTCTGTAAGTATAACAGTGGCTCCCAGCAATTTGGCCTAAAAGGTTTGCAGACTACTGATCGTGACTGTTCAGTGTTTTGTTCTTTTTTAACCCGTGAAGTCATATACAGGCCATTGTATTTAGCAGTGACTAAAGGAGACATGGCTGTTACAAAAATAGTCACTACAGTGCTTGTATCAAGGTCTCTAAAGAACAGATATCAGAGACTCAGTGAGACCTGTGCTGATCAATACCTTTAAAGCACTGGCTTTGAATGCTAGTACTATTGACAGAAGCGTCTGAGAGAACAATCTTGCTTAAAATTGAATTAAAGGCAAGATTAGGAAGATATGGAGATGCTTCATGAGCAAAGCCCACACAAATTCCAGCCCTCTCCCCTCACAACCCACTAAACATCCTGATACTAAGCAGACTTTACGTTTCTGCAGCAAATCTCGTCTTTTTTGCACAAAGCATTTCCAAGATGCCAGTCATTTATGAATCCTCAGTGGGACTGGTCTTTTCCAGTAGTCCAGCAGTTGAGAAAGAGCCCATTTTTCCTGTTGAGGTGTGTATTTTGTGTCGTCTTTCTCCTTGTGGGCTTGTTTAATCTCGCTATTCTGTAAGCAGGACTGCTGAATTGCCATACAAGGACCACAATGGACAGGCTTTCTCCAAAAGCTGAAACCATTCCTTTTGAACAAAAAACTGTATTTGTTCAGTATTGTGTAAGCTGTGGTCATTGGTTCAGAGCACCACACCATTCTATACAAATTAAGTGCAGTGCTGCATACCTAGTCTCATCCTCCCAGAACCTTAAAACATGAACCTCCCTATAGCTCAGATTAAACATTCTCATGTCAGCAGGGCTGCTGCATGTGTGTTGTATGAGGAGCTTGAAGGTTCCCATCTGGCTTGAGGCCCTTAACTATCTCTATGATTATGAGGTGCTGTAGCAATGGATTTAGTTGTTCATACAAAATATTCTGAAAAGTAGCGCTTGAACTCCCTCCTTCCCTTCACAAGCCAAGAGGTTCATTCACAAACTCCAAGTAAAAAAGTCACACAGCAATAGATGCCTCTTTTCTCAAACACATTTTGTTTGCCACTCGGTATTCTCTTTAGGCAGTGAATAGTGATGGTACGTTCTAGGTCACCCTCTTCTGTTGTTCCCTAATGTAGCATCCCTGTGTGGTTACATAAATGTTGTGATGAGTTTCCTCCATAGGGGGTTTATTTCAAAATATCAAAACATTTATTTTTATTTATGATTACTCCCAATAACGTCAATAATAGTCTTTGGGAATGAATAGTTCTCCACTGTATCTTTTCAAAGAACCCAGTCTCTGTAGTATGGCTTCATTGAATATATTTGACTTTTTTTTTTTTTTCATTTGCCGCTGTTATTTCTCTGCCCGGTTTTATGGAACAGTGAAAGATAAAACTGAATTTGTGAATTCAACAGGTAGATGAGAAACCAAATTCTTATGGTCATGAGCATAATGAAATTTGCCTGAGCAAGGATGTGGTAAGAATTTGACTATTTGGCTTTTTGTTCTGTAGATATCTGTAGCTAAACTGCAATTTAGATAACACAGAAAGAAAAGCTATTAACTGTCTTTGTGAATCGTCTCTTTGTGTAGATTATAAGCTGAAGGATATCTAACTTCATAGTACTTTTTTTATGCAGATTTAAACGAGCTTAATTTTTTTCCTGGTAATAAAATCTCAGGTGGTAATTTTCTTTGTTCTATTTCATTATTTAACCAGTTGAATTGCCCACTAATTTCCATTAAGATCCTAATACTACTATGATTACTACATAAAGTATGTTCACCATAAAAGTATGTTAATTATCAAAGGTAGGTGACCTGTTCTGCATTACTGTGTTACAGAGCTGGTCACTTCAGAAGCATCAGACAGACAAAACTACATGAAGGATTTTCGAAGTGCAGATTAAAATACTGCTCAGCTTGGTAGCTGGCATGGATATTTGTATTTCCTTTAATTGGCTTTCAAGTGTTAACGCTATTTTCCTGCTCATCTATGTCTGTGCAAAAGCAAACTATTGTATAGCACAATAGATAAAATCTCCGTGGAAGAAAGATACTTGTTAAGTTGTTCCTCTTTTTCTTCATTCAGCATAGAAGGTCATGCATGAGGTAGAAATCTACATACAGGTTGCTGTGGAATAGATCCATATCCTCCCTGGAAAGAGCCCTGTAGCCCTGTCTCTAAGCTAAGGCTCGATTTGGAACCAAAATTTATTTTAAAAGCATAATTATACACCTTCTCTAAATCAGACATGCTATTAAATGACAAATTCTTTTTTTTTTTTTTGTTCCCTTATGAAAGCTGAATATAGCTAATTACATTTAAATAATGTGCTGATCGTGATACAACATTTAGCAGCCAAAGCTTGGGAGAGTTTTATTTGAAAATCCCTTATTCTATGTGCCATTAAGCACACATGGAGAAAGAGAGGGAGTAAACACTGAAGGATCATACCTCTTAGCCTTACACTGCAGTTTTGCCAAGAAAATGGCAGCTCTCTTGTGCTATCCAGCAGTATATGCCAAACTCCACAGACAAGCTATTTGTCAAGTGCCTGCTCTTATTCTTTCTTTTAAAATAATAATGAATACCAATTAGTGAAGGTACTTTAACTTCCTTTGGGCTTCTTTTAGGTATCTACTCCCTTAAACAGGCTAAATTCAACAACCATAGATACTGCTAGCCCATAAACAGTGTAGACACCGACTTTTAATTCATGCTGGTATGCCACATAATTTCTGTACTTTCCCTCTCAAACTCAAAACAGAACTGGGTTTCACTGAGTGATTTATGGAAGAGTCAAATTTGGATTACATTTATGAACCCATCACTAACTTTTTAGGACTTTTTTTTCAGTTATAGAGATTTGACAGTTACCTTCAGAAATTTGTGGTGTAACATTTGTTATATATAGTATGAAAATGGAAAATTTAACACAAACTGGATTTTGGAGCTAAAGGAGTATTCTGGTAAATTTCTGAAAACACAAAAACTGATACCTTCCGTACCTGTTAAATTATACTGTTGTGTAATAGAATCATTAAGCTTGGAGAGGACCCCTAAGATCATCAAGTCCAACTGTTAACCCAGCGTCACCATGTTCACCACTAATCCATGTCCCTAAGTGACACGTCTACATGTCTTTTGAACACTTCCAGGGATCGTGATTGACCAAGTCCCAGAGCAGCCTGTTCCAACTCCTGACCACCCTTTCAGTGAAGAAAGTATTCCTAATATCCAATCTAAACCTCCCCTGGCACAAGTTGAGGCTGTTTCCTCTCAATTCTGTGACCTGTTACTTGGGAGAAGAGACTGACCCCCAATTTACTCCACCATCCTTTCAGGTAGTTGTAGAGAGTGATGAAGTCTCCCCTCACCCTCCTTTTCTCTAGGATAAATAACCCCAGCTCCCTCAGCTGTTCCTCATCATATTTTTCCTCAAGACCCTTCCCCAGCTTTGTTGCCCTTCTCTGGAGGTGCTCCTGCACCTCAGTGCCCGAAACTGGACACAGCACTCAGGGTGTGGCCTCACTAATACAGAGCACCCTGGTTCTGCTGGCTGCACTCAGTCTGTTCCAGGCCAGGATACCATTGGCCGCCTTGGCCACCTGGGCACATTGCTGGCTCATGTTTAGCTGCTTTCAACCAGCACTCCTAGGTTTTTTTCCACTAGGCAGCTTTCCAGACACACTGGCCCCAGCCTGTAGCATTGCATGGGGTTGTTGTGACTGAAGTGCAGGACTCGGCACTTGACCTTGTTGAACCTATCCTTGGCATCCTTTTCTCCTTCTGCGTTCTTCGGTTACTAATTTTGGCCCTTACTATGCTTACCTGTAAAAATTCTTTGTTTTCATAGCATATAGAAGTAGGCGTTTTACAGGTGTAGCAGTATGTGTTATACAGAATATTCATTAATAAAACTGACATGTCTTGATACACTGGATAAAATCCAGGATAGCAACTGTGCCTACCATTCTCATCCTTCATAATTCCTTAAGTACTTCCAAGTAATTTTCAGCACAAATGTTTTAGGAGGAAGGAATTGGGAGGGGGAAGAGACAGAAGTCTAAGATACCTACATTTCTATGAGTTAATGAAACTAAGAATCTGAGGAAATACGAGGTGCTATATGAAAATCCCCAGAGCTGTGTTACAAACTTTAACCCATTTTCAGGCCTAGTGACTCTACATGGAAGGGGAAGACAAAGCATTGCAAAGGGAGACTTCAGATGGGATAATATCTTATCAGTTGCCAAGGAATCCAATCTTGCAACAGCAGGTTTCATTAGTCTTTATGCTCACAGAGCTGCTTTCTTTACAATGCTTGTTAAGTTGGCAGAAGCAGTAAGGTATTTGTAGCCCTCCTGTTTCAGTTTAATGCCATGTATCAGAGTACTAGATTTGCAACTTAAAAAAAAAAGAAAAAATTAGTCAGGCTAGAGGGACTGTGACCACAATCTTTAATGCTGGGACACCTCTTAATGCGTTTACTTAGGAAATTCAAGTTATATTTCACAGAATTATTAGAAAATTCCACTCCTTCCACAGAGATTGAAGGAAAATAAAGGGTTTTTTGGAGTCAGTGGTAATTCCTTAATAACTGGTTCAGTGAATAAATACAGGCTGCTGGGCACTGAGCCATTCATTGGAAGGGGAGCTTTTGGGTGATGTCAATGGAATTCCATATTTATGCAGTAATGTCTCTAGATAATGCCAATACAAAACAGAATGGGTTTTGATATTTAGGAGAAGAGACAGACAGGAAAACTTGGAAGTGTAATAAATGTATGTTTGATATTCTTTTTTTATCAGAATGTTGTTAGTAATGCTATACTGAGCTTATAGAAAATGAACATTTAAAAGAAAGTTCTCCACAAGCACATTTTCGTATGGCTTTTTAGCTTGTGTCTTAGCTAAAATTAAATAAGCTCAAGATTTTCCCTGGTGTTCTCCATGTTTTATGGAATGTTTTGAGAACAATATGATCTTACAGAAGCATATTCTATGGAGTGCAGTTTACATATCCAGGGAATTGCTTACTGACTGCAACCTGGCTCATTTTGCAAGCCTTACAGCCATGTACCTTGTCCCACCTGAGACGTAGTCGCTTTGATTGTTCTGGGCCTGATAAACTCATATGCAGCTTTCAAACAAATAAACAAACAAAACCAAACCAACAAACAAAACAACTCTGTGGTATTTTTATTCTCCTATGCTAAAATGAAATTAATGTCTCCACAGGGGTGATAGCTATGGTGACTTTGGACTGGTCCTACACTAATGACAAAATCCAGGCCTGTGTATTGATTGCTTTAATGTTTTGCACTTCCTTTTAAAAAGTCAATTGCAATAACAGGCATGAACAAATATTTTGCTTAAAATCTTTTAAGCTTCTTATTTTAGTGGACACTATTCTGTGAACAAGTCAGATAAGTCTGAAAACTCATACTTTTTCTTACCTTATCACAACTGTCCTCACTGTTTCTCTTCACCTTTGCAAGTTATACGCTGCGTTACTACATGGTTGATAACATTCGGCATTGCAACATCTGGACCTTGGACAAAGAACTTCTCATTTGCTTCAATGTTCTTGCAATGTTTCGATAAGACAGCTCACTGGAAGAAATGCACATACTCTCATGCTCATGAAAGCTTTTGTTATTAAACAGAGAGCTACAGTGTTATTTTTTGTGCGTCTGGCAGGCTTTCAGTCAATGCTCTTCCTTCCCTAGGTGTTTTCTGTTAGGTTTTGCGAGTTGATTTTTTTGGTTGTTGGTTTGTTGGGGCTTTTGTTTGTTTGTTGATTTGATTCTTTTAAGCAGTTTCCTGTTTCATAGGAGTTATTTGTAGGAATAAAATTAGCCTTGCTCAGCGTTTGGCATGGGAAACCAAAGCCTGATAGCAGTGAACTTCTTTTCAAGTCAGTCAGTCTTGCAATGATACTTGATAAAGTTATATTTAGACGAAATAAAATATGGTGTAGAACCCTTTTCTTGGCTTCTCAGACACATCATATGTACACCCTCATACAGCTGACTAAAGTTGGGGAGGTGAGGACTGGAATGAAAGTGAAGAATGAACAGAGTTTGTGAAGTTATTCAGAGCTGAGGGTGGAGAAGGATTGGCTGTTGTCTTTTTTGTGTCTATTTTTATAATAAAATGTGCTTATAAAAAATGAGAATTTTTTTATTATTATTTAAAGAGAGGGTGCTGAACCCTTTGCTGCTGTTAGTGTCTGTGATGACTTCAAGGGCTGCTTCAGTGTCCAGTACCTGCAGCAGGCACTGTTTAAAAAGATTAGTGCACTCTATGCAAATGTGAACTTTTGGCTACTGTAGTAATAATAGCTAAAGTTTCTCACTGTATGCAGCTGTGCAACATTGCCTTTATGGCCGTGTCCTCTCTCTACAATACACAAAACCAGAGAAATACTGCACAGAAATGAAGGAAGCATACAACTTCCTTCAGTTGGGGGTGCTGGTTTGGTTTGGTGGTTCAGTCGTGTTTCTTCTCTTTGGAGTAACTACTCTAGCAAAAAGTTTCCCTGATTTCCCCTATGACATCAAAACATAAAACATGAGGAAAGCTACATTTGAAGCATGATAGCCTGAGACTTTGCAGGAAACCTTAGACGGGTACTAGTGAAACTACAGTAGAAGCAATGTGATCAGCATTTAACATTTTATAAATTAAGAAAAAGAAAATAATATGCTGACAGCTTAGACCTGTATCAAGTATTCCAACAGGGATACAAATCTTTCTCTTACTAACGTGGAAATAGGAGTTTCCTTGTGTCTTTGACAGTTCTTACATTAGTGCACATCGTCACATTATTCTATAATGACACAATAAATAATTATTTCCTAATGAAAAGAAGTTCCGAGTTTATACCTAGATTACAGAGCACTGCTTTCCAACCTCTGCATTATAGTTTAGCTCTTTTGCTTGCATATCTCCACTCATTCCAATAACACTATGGTAATGCATTCACTTTGAGGCAACTACCACACCAAAATAAAGTAGTTGAGCTTGAAGAAGTCTAGATGCGATGCTGAAACTAATAATGCTAACAGAAAAGGAAATATACAAAACATAACTGTGCCTATGTGTGAGCACAGGGTTCTGCATGCAAAAGCATTATCGATTTGTACTTTCTTACTCGTTACACTCTGCTTTTTGTGCAGAAAAGAACTTTGTTCCACCCCCTACGTACCTCCTACATCCCAGCTAATATTAAAAGCAGAGACAACTCTATAAAGAAATTATGTTGCTGAGGTCATTGCTTTTATAAAGTACTCACTATCACTTTAGAAGCATGGAAAATGAACTTGTTTAAAATGCTGTTGAATACAGATTGCATAAAATACACACAGTTTTTTTTGCTTTCTATTCTGTTTCTTCTCTCATTTCTCCAAATTTCAAGATTGAGGCATCTTCTTTTACTGCTTAGCCAATCTCCTCCATGATGAGAACCTTCTAGTTCTATTCCCATTCTATAAAGTCTGTTTTTCTAGTGGTATAAGTGGTGGTGTTTGTTTTTTTTATTCCCATCCAGGTACTGCTATGTGGATATTTGTTAGCAATGACTGATGTGGAATCTACATATGCAGACTTTATTGCTTCAGGAAGAACAGGTAGAAGAAATGCATTACATGACATACTTGTGTCCTCTCCGGGTGGGAACTCTAGTGAACTAGCCTTAAAGTTATCAGAGCTTGATATAAACAAAGCAGGTGAGTACATTTTGAACTTTTATTATATTTATTTAGGACTAAAGTGAAAAGGCTTGCACAAAGCATGGTTTATGTGCACGCATTATCCCATTGTCCCTCAGCAGCAAAAGTATTTTTTTTTTCTAATCCACAAGGCAATAAGAATCCCAGCTTTTGTAAATGTAAAGGGTTCTTATTTGCAAGTGCAACATATCACTGAAGGAAGAAAGGTCATTCTGCAGTCAGTGCCTAGTGGCAAGGTCCATATTAGGATAAATTTTATGGAAAATAGAGTATAAAGAAAAAAATAAGGAAATCTTTATTAAAATCCAAGTCTTCATAATATCTTTTAATGGAAGCTCTCTGGTTTGAAGTCTGTAGGAAAGGCCATGTGTCTGCTCAAAAGGTGATTGTGAAATTAATTTTTTTCAGGTGGCAAAGGAAGAGCAATAGCAATGCATTGTTGTTTGGTTTACCTGGATATTTGTTTCTGAGTAAATTGTCTCTCTCTCCTTTCTGCTAATAGTTTATTCTTTTAAGGTGATAAGTAGTAATGCAATCCTAAATCTTACTTTACCTTTAGTATTACCAAAATTTTTAAATGGTTGTGCACCTTCAGTTGAGAGGAAGGAGGGATAGTGGACCTTACATTAAATAAAAATAGTAATATGACTGTATAATTATTTTCATGTTAAGTGGATGGAGGCTAGTGAATGGATCTTACAGATATTATAAAGCCCTTTTCAGATCTTCAGGAAGAGGCATTTTGCTTATTTTAATAATAGCAGAAGAAAACAAATGTGACAAATGTGAAGAAACTGTTGATAAGCAGCTGTCCTGTTTGTGCACATACTTTTCTTAGAGACAATGACAAGAGTTCTGAGAGGCAGTCTCTTCTCAGGATGGTCAGATGTGGGCAGCATGACATTCAGATGGTTGTAGTGCTGTTTTGAGCGAGGGATTCTTTTTGTTTTATTTTGGACTAATGTACATCCTAAGTCATTCCTTCTGCAGTTGCCAACTTGAGACCTCTAGATTCTAGATGCATGGAATTCTAGCTGGGCAGGGCCTTTAATTTTTTTCTATTTAAAAATAAAAGCTTTATTAGTATGTGTGTAGGTGTGTCTATTTATTTTAATGTGGGGATAGGTGTAAAATGTTGGAAAAATAGACAGTAGGTGCCATTTGAAATGCATAATGCCAACCTTCCTTCTTGTTTTAGTTTTCTTCAGTCTCAAATTTATACTTATCAAAATTTTCTTTGATCTTGTCTATTTAGATGATAAAACAATCCCTATTTTTAAATTAAGCTGTGAAATGATTATAAGCCAGAACTGTGTTCTTCTGTGAGCTATAAAAAGAATATGACTTTGTGCCATAATATATGTTGATATGCATTTTGTACCTGCAGTGATGAAAATGGTTTAAATAACTGTTAACCTAATTTTTAATATATAAATCAGGAGTCTACTTAATTCTTCTTGGAGATGCATTTTGCAGCCTGGGTAACTTTATCATTGCAGAAAAGTATACAGAGTTGTTCATAAAATTACCTTAGGTAGAGGAAACACAGAAATTCCTGCATACTTCTTCAGGAGGTTATGCAGTTTCAATTACATATACTGAAAGTATATTTAAATTTTGTATTATTAGTACACCTAGGTGCCAAGTAGAAGCCTCCAAACCAAAAATATTGGAAAAGGCATTAGCTTATCTAGCATTCATGTGAGTATTAGCGTATTATTCCATCATGTCTTTCCAAACCAAGAGAGGTTAAAAAATACTTTTCATGCCAACTCCCCATTCAGAATATATTAGTGCTTGTGGGATGCATATACGCATCACACCTGACAGAATTAAGAGGAAAACATATGTTTTGGGGTTATATCTTCTTTCTTTCAAGGTGCATGTCAAACAATTTTTGCTAAGTAGTACTTAATTATATAAATATAGACATCAAGTTTTGATTCTTTCCTTTTCTTTTATTCTTATTACAGCTGCATGCATTTTCTTGCAAAACTACAAGTACACTTCCTTTCAACTGTGTGGAGTAATGGCAGAGTAGGATAATGCAAATGTTAAAGAAAAACAAGGTGGTTGTAAAACGTGTAAATTAAACTACCCAAGCATGTTTAGTACATTCACTTTGAAAATCCTGCAGATACATTTCCTATAAGATACCAGAAGAGCTTTAAACAGCACTAGGCAGTGAGGCCTTGTTCAAAGAACATGTATTTTTCTGTTGTGCAGTAGTTGATACCTGAAGTGAGTGTTGGTTAATCCCCTCATCAATGAGCCAACAACAGACAATCAAGAGTTTACTTGTAATACTTACAATTATGTGTAATACATATAATTACTGTATAATACTCTCCCTTCAAAACAGCTGTCCTAATACTCTTAACAAGCTAACAACCTGCAATTATCTATGGAATGGATGTATTTACCAAACCTCAAAATACAGGTTCCAAGTACTCTGTGTCAACACATTTTATCTAAATTTAGTAAAAGCAACTCTATGTACATCTGAGAAGTAGAAAACTTCAACAGAAATCATAAGAAAGAAGGCAAAAGAAAGGTTATAGTAGGAAAATCACCAGCCTGCTCAACACTCGCAAGGTAACTAATGCAATCCAAGAAACCTGGTATTTAGATCTTCTTACAGGTGATTGTAGCTAAATGAAGTAGTAAGGAAAAAGTACAATGAAGAACAAGAACCAGTCTCTACAGATGTAATTTCTAGAATAAACACAAGTGGAAAGGGCACTTTTTTCTAAAAGTTGTAGTGCTCCAACCATGTAGAAAAAATGGTAATAGGTGTATAATAGGTGGTAATAGGGTGTTGAAGTTATACAGAACTGCAATGAAGGACTGATTGTATAAATTTGTAATTAAAAGTGTTTTTATTTCATGGTAGAAATGTTTTAGGTGTAGGCATGGGAAATACTGATAAACACTGTAGGGATGGATGTAGGGGAAGAAAATTGAGTTAAAAGCTTGACATTAGCAAGACTAGTAGCTGTTGCCAGCTTACCACCTCACATAACTGTGTAGTGACTTGGAGTATTGTATCATTTAGTTTTGTTTCTTTTTTTAATACTGCCTGCTGGTTTCAAAATACCATGTAAGAGTTGCAATCTTACTCTTAAGAGCTTATAGGCATCATATTTTAAAGGAAGAATGGTTCAAGAGGGTGCTTAGGCAATTTTAGGATTC
>WEIV01027976.1:7475-17819 GCA_013390005.1 Calyptomena viridis | reverse complement strand
GACTCTCTAATTTCAAAGACATGCACTACAAAGAAATGGGGAAACATTCCACAGAAACTCACTTGTGCCAGAACTGTGATGAAATTACGGTTTAAGTGAACAGCTTCATAGAGGGCCAGAAGGATCGCTTCATTCGTCCTGTGGGAAGGATACAGAGGCACAGTTAGTGATCAGAACACCAGAAGCCAAGTTTTTCAGAAGCATGGCCTATCTGAATACGAAAAATTTTTTCAACTATAGCAAAATCTGCCTCTACAGCCCAGTTGTTGCTTCCAATTATTAATAGTACTTAGCAATCCATAAAAATAGCTATTTTTAGNAATGAAGTCTTGAGAAACTTCAGCCTCTCCTCCAAAATCCCAGGCCATGCTTCCTGACCTTGAACATCTAACAATTAAACTGTACAGAATTTCTTTACTCCACAAAACATGAAAATACATCAGAAAGTGGTGGCTCTCCAGAAGACGGAAAATATGCCCTTCCCTCATGTAGAGTGGAAAAGGTTTGCAGAAGCCTACACTGTTTATAGCTTCTGATTCCCCACAAAACAACCCAAGGATGTGCATTCGAAATCTTCCTCTAAGATCCCTTCATTTCTTTTTCTAAAAGCAAGTTCTCCTTGTTCCTGTCCCCCACCTGTTCATATCCAACGATGGCAATTTATTACTTTCCTGTCTCACTATAAAGCCCAGGCACTGCAGGAAAAGAGTACACAAGATAAATAACACTACTGTTATCGACCCTCCCTGCTTCCATCAGTCAGGTACTCTCCCCATTTCATCTTTGCTAATAGTTGCCTACATAATTACTGCTTTGACTTTACTCCTTGCAAGCTCCTGGATCCATCCACACACTGGTGAGAGCGTAGGCAATCTCCCATGCTATTTTTGAATCTGGCTGCCAAGCAGTGTCCATTTCATAGGGCAAGTTTTACATAAATGTATCATCTGCTTTAATATATCACAACAATTTCAAAATAAAAGAAAGATACAGGACTGCAGATCTGATGCCATGGGATTTTCAGCAAGTGCATATCCTCCACACCACCTCTGAATATCTAATTTTATGAGCAACTATAAATGCATGTGTTTTATGGGAAGCACAGACACACAACTCAAAGACAATTTTTCATTGCTACAGGTACCAACTCAAAACTTTAAAGTACAATTTTTGACTGAAAGTCTTATATAAGCCAGGTTTGCTTCCAGAGATTTTGGGGGTTTACCTTCTTCCTCCCAAAGAGTAACTGGTAGTTGAGAGACAAGAGTGCCACCCAGCAGCAAATCTGAGCACCCACAGCTGGTGACCACATGGAAACCTTATCACTCCAGACATCCACACAAATGAATTCCTGCTCTTCCCATGTGCCACACTGCAGCAGGGAGCTATTCATGCAGTGCCAAGCAATGGACACCAACTTAGGCAAGAGCATTCATCAGCTTTTTTATGAGGTTTTTCCAACATGACATAACCTACCTTGCCCTCTCTTAAATGAAGGATTATAGACAATCCACCCAAGAACCTCAGACCTCCACATCTATTAAACCCACTCATCAGTAGCTGCTTCAGCTATCACTTCCATAAATAACTAGTCAATCCTTTTATTTTTAAGAGCTTTTACTCTATCTGATCTTTTTGTGATCTTGTCCCTGCCAAAGGCCCCTCTTCCCTCAGGAATATCTTGACCACAGAAAGGCCTGAGTTGGTATTACACAAAACTGAAAGAGCAAAAGTGGTAGGAATGGGAAAAGGCAGGCAGGGAACCTCAGCTAATTAACCCTGCGTGAAACAGAAGCTTTCTTCAGAGGCTGTAGATCTGCTTATCAGACCTCTTCCATCACCACTACTGTCAGGAGTCCTCACAGGTCTCCTCCATCATGCCAAGTGTCCAGCCTGTGATGTACAGCTGCTGAGGACCTGAAATAACTGGGGAAAAGTGTTAACTGTTTTGCTGATGTCGTTTTTCTCACAGATTATCAGCAATACCTACAAACCAAAATTTTAAAAGCCTCAACCTGAAGGTTTTCCTAAATGCATCTGACTACTTTTTCAGCCAGCCACAGCACACTGATCATAGCAGACAAGCTTATTATCTGCCTTCCAGCAATAATCACCTTTGCAAATTCACACAGTGTTTAGAAAAGCATACAGAGGTTTGTGGTCAGGGGGATGGAGCAGCCCACTGCCACTTAAAAGGCTGCTATAGCTGTTTCTCCACCATAAACAGCACAAGGACAAGTGCTATGCTCCAGCAACGCATTCCCAAGCAAAAGGGGTTTGGCTCTCCAAGGAAGTCTGAACACAAAATAGCATTTGAAACAACAATTGTCACATGTCAATTAGTCCCTAAATGACAGATACCCAAAGAGACAGCAACACATAGTCTGTGCACACCCATACAGGACAATTCATTCAAGTCTGGAGCTGAATCAGCCTCCTTCCCTCAACCCTAACTTATCAAAAGTGTGATTTGCTCCGAGAGGTGCAACCTTATCCCTACCAGTTCACTCACTCCATCCTCTCCTTAAGTGCAGTATCAAGAAGGCATAGAAGGCACAGAAGGCACTCCACGCAGCCCTTCCCATTCAGCAGNAGCAAAATCTGCCTCTACAGCCCAGTTGTTGCTTCCAATTATTAATAGTACTTAGCAATCCATAAAAATAGCTATTTTTAGAGCTCAACTACAGTCTTTGTTCCCTTCCTGCCGAAGGCGTCCCTCATTACTCAAACAGTGCTTTCCCTTTAAAGGCCTTTGTTTTAAGGGCAGAGGGTCTTACAGACACCAAAATTCCTCATATTCATCATTTGCCCCTTGACTTAGAAAATATTTTGGTGGGGATAAGAGTACATGAACCATCATGTGCCAACTCTAACATGCCTATTATATGTTATAAATGCCCCATTAAAACCACCGGGGCTTTTTTGTAATAGTATGCATTACAAGCAATTCAGCTGTGGCTCCTCCTGCTGCACCCTTCTCACTGAAGGGAGAATCCAGAGTTTGCAGGGGTGTGGGACCATTTTTGTGACAAGAGAACCTGCCTCTCTAGCTTGCTCTGTGACATTAGAAGAGCTCCATGACAGAGTGCACCACTCGGACCAGGTCATTGTGTAACTAACAACATCTGTGCACTTACTGGACCGAGATCTTCTCATCTGCATCTGCTATGAACATGCTGCCCACCTATGGAAAGAGAGAGTATTGCACAGCAGGAATTGGGGAAAGCTATTAGACAATAAGAGAGAATACATGGATATAAACACATTTTATTTTGCAGTCCTGTCATTGACCAATTCTTCACCCGTCAAACCACAAAAAAAGGAAAAAAACCAGACTGTTTGAATCTCAACCTGTATTAGTCTGACGTTCTGTAAGAGGNAGGGGGGAAAAAAGAAAACATCTTTTCACAGGTTCCATTTCTGACTCTCTAATTTCAAAGACATGCACTACAAAGAANTTTGAATCTCAACCTGTATTAGTCTGACGTTCTGTAAGAGGACAAGAGATAATTTCCTATATGCTTCCCCTAGGCTGGTAGCAGCCACTACCAGTCACTCCTGGCAGACAGTTGTCAACACTGAACTACCCTTACTTACAGGAAATTTTCCTGTCGGATCTCAGATTTAATTGTAATCTCAGACTAAAACAAAGCCAAACTGAACAAGTGTAACAATGGATATTCTTTATAAGGAAGAAATTCAAAATTGTCTTTGAAGGATACCCCTCCAAAAATGCAGACAGTGCCCACTGCAGGACACAAGCTTACTCCACAACTACCATGTGCTCAGACTTGAAAAACAAGACAGTAAAGAACCTCTAAAACTGGTGACAGATCAGACTGTGACACTCTGGTTTAGGCCACATCAGCAGAGCAGCAACTTGATTTTAAAAACAAGCAGCTGTTGAAGTGATTAAGAAGTTTAAAAAACTGATTGAAAGTTATTTTAAAAATCACCTTTTAAAAAAAAAGTCAATTAGAATGAAGATGATGCAGGAAAACAGTTTCAGAAAAACACCAGAATAGAGATCTTGTCCTCTGAAAGAGCTTTCCCAGCACAACAACAACAGGCTCCTCGGAATACAGCCAATTTAGTTCTATTTGGTTTGGATTTGTTCAGTCTATGCCTTCAGAAGCCACGTACTAAACTCACAGTTTATAGAAATACTCTCCTGCTGAACTTGCACGAAGGCACCTATTTTAAGAATAGAAAAACACTGCTTCCTTGCTTACCATATTAGTCAGGGCTGAGAAGAAACCAGTCTGATGTTCCTCTTCCTTATCTTTGTATTGCCTGAACACAGCAGAATAAAGGAGTTTCAGGGTTATATATGGAACTAGGATTATTTTACTTAAACTGCTATTAGACAGTCTTATCTGACAAGGATATAGGATGGAGGAAGCTTCAACATTCACAAACCCTTTTCAAGAATTCACAAAAAATGCAAAGGGTATTAAAATATTTGTAAATTGTGTAGAGCTGAAGTGGGGTTGCTGAATGATATGAAACTTGAATGTTTGTGCTGTTACAGGCAGTTTGGGCTAACACTAAAGGAAAGGACTCGAGTGACTTCAGAAATTTTGTCCTGCACTGGAAAAACAGTAACAAACCACATGAACACACAGAATCAGTAACCACAGAAAAGTTTCATTTGAATCATCATTCACTATAGACCAAATCAGGATTAGTCACCATATGGCCAGCAGAAACCACGTAGATCATTATGGTTCATGGCCTGGACTTGCCTGATCCCACATTCCTGGACCAGGTGAAGAGACTGGAACTGGAGTAAGTGAAGTCAACAAACAGGTTGGGTACCTTCAGATTCAAGTTATGTTGCTCCATTTGGCACTCAAATGGACTAGCAAAGCTCACATGGGCATTTATTGTGCCTGTCATACAGCAATCTGATCACACACAATTAACATTCAAAGAAAGAAATTCTAAATTCTTGGGAAAGGGAGAAAGGCCATGGTCTGAGACAGCTTTTTTCATAATGAAGGAAGTTGGGTTGGTGAGGTTTTTTCCACTTCACTCTAATAATTTACTCTGTTAAATACACGATTTGCTGATCTTGCAAATCATCATCTTTGTAACTATAAAAGCATAATTTCAAAAGAATTAAAACATTTTTTCTGGATACTTTGAGAATCTTACTGCACAAAAAGAAATTTCTTGTGTTGCTCAGGTGAAATTATTTTAAGTTTCCACATTTTTCTGAAACACCTTCCTCTTGGAAAAACTTACACATTTTGTGCTGTTGCATACAAAGAGCTACCCCTGCTGCTGACTTTCTGGCTCTTCCTTCAGCAGCATTTGGAAGAGCATGCATGCCCTAATCACCTTTGATCTGGCACGTGGACAGTCCTGGATACATTTGTTTGTTTGTTTTAGACAGTGTTTCAGTTAAATCAATTTTCTAACAGAAGTTCTCAGCGAATCATTGATCTTCTCACTTGAGACTAAGATTTTACACGAGGTTCATACAGAGGTAAAATCCATGATAGTAAAAACAGATAATACATATCTTCCCCTACAGCAAGATCTCCCCTGAAACACATCAGCCCAGTTGGAACAGATGCATTTGCACCTGTAATGACAGCAACAACAGAGCCAAAGTACCTCAAGCATAAGACTATTCCCCACCCCTCCAGGTGGATCAAGGCTGTTAGGTGATAAACAGGTGATAAACGACTGTTTTAATACAAAAAAGTTTGTGAGAATGTACAGCAACATTCATGTACTGAAAAACAAGACACAATTACGTTTTACCTGTTATACTCCGACAAAGCCTGGGCAATTACAAGTCCCATTCCCTGAAAAAAAAAGGATTAAAAGAACTTCACATAACAAATCTCAAGGGAAGAAATCACACACTGAACACACATAGCAATGCTGTCCCCCCCAGACAGCCTAGCATGATATGAAGAATTTCCCTTGAAGATGTCTGAACTATTAAGATGTGCTATGATACAACCGAAATTATAAACCAGAAATCAAGACACCAAAATTTAAAGTTGTATACCTAATTACTAAGTAGAACAGAAAACATTTACTCTCCAGACAGAGCTTATTCACTCAAGAAGACCCATTAAAACACCAAGAACTTCTGAAGGAAGCTGGTGTCAAAGGAAAGACATCCAAAAATTCAAAACAAGAGCCACAGGAGTAGTAACCTTTGACTTTTTGCAAACAGCCCCCATCATTCCACAGTTACTGAACATCCTTTCTGTCAAGCCAATTTAATTAACTCAGAATAAGAGTTCCTACCCTTCAGTTAGCCTGGAGCTTGCTTTTTACTTCATGCCTAAAGAACAGCTTCCAAGTCTAGACCTCACATAGCTCTATGTGCTGTCACTTTTTTTCCTGGCCTGGCTACAAAACTGAGACTGTGGCTACAACCCAAAATATGTCGCAGGACCCAAGTACAAGCTTCCACTGAGCTACAAGAATTGATTTGTGGACTGGTAAAATAAGGTGACAGAGCACTGGAAAAGAGATCTTTAGCATAAACCATCCTGTGCTCCTTCGGCATGTGACAGTGAGTAGTGTATAGGTAGATACACTTTAACCACATACTTTGACACCTAGCATTTTAACCACTCCCACCATTTCACTGGTGATCAAACTGTCCAAATCATGAGCTGCCTAATCTATTGCAAGAGCACAGTTAGGGCTGAACAACCCCTGTACTGGTGTTCCTTACAGAAACACTGTTCCTAGACCTGACTTCTACAATACACTGTGCTTGATTTCACTCCACTAACACCACACATGAAAGAGCATCCCCAGCAGCACAGAGGAATCAAGTCAAGTACTCACATTGAGTGTGGCCTCATCATCCACGATGGAGAGCTTCACAATGTAGGGATTCACTGACTGCTCAGTGTGAGGGGAAAAGGAAGAAAATTGGTTTTAAATTCAGCCTTCAGGAAAACACACTACTATATTTCCAAGTTTACCCAACCACCTGGGAAGAATCTATCTCCTGTTCCATTAAGCAGAATAAACACAAAGAAACAGGAGTCATAGCTCATGCTGAGGCCACTGTTCGTGGGACACCTTGTCTTTACTGGCTCAGCCAAGCAGTCTCCTAATTTTATTGAGAAGGAGTTTCTGCCCCTCTGCTAGCTCATCTGTCAGTCTTGAAACTGGAGCAGCTGTCCTGCAAGCCTGTTATCTGTGACAAACAGGCTGTTATACAGCAGGAACAGGCAGTGAAGCTGGGATGGAACATCAGTGTTTTGCTATCTCCCTTCTGCAATACCTTGCAAAGACTGCTTAGAGGAAGAAGGATCCAGGAAGGCATGACAATGTTACAGACTCATCTGCTGCTGGGTTAGAGATCAGCCCTTAGTTTACACCACCGAGAGCTGGAAGTCTCTAGAGAATACAAATTCCTTGAACTTAGCTGAACAAAGCACACAGCCTCCATCTATAAACACTAATAATTTAGGAAGCATTTTAGATTAACAACGCACATTTGTTTTTCCTGGCTTATATGTGTCAGTGCAAAACTAAAAAAAATTGACTTCAAACCAAGGCACAAAAGTCTCAATCTGTGTAGTAAGACAACAGCGGGTGAGAAGAATAAAACCCAAAACACGCATCAGTTGCAGTCCTATAAATTACACAGTTATCTGACTGATTTGCCCATGGCTTGACAGCAAGTTAAAAACAAGACTGATCAGAAAACACCACTCTCAACTATTTGGTGCTTTGTGAGGATCAGTGTCTTTGGATTTGAAAAGAAACTGATCAGAACAGTCCAAAGCTCAGCCAGGCTGTCAGCTGCCTCCAGCAGCACACAGCCCTGCTGCTGTCCCAGAACGAGACAGCAAACACACAGAACCTGGCTGTGCACAAGCCATGCAAAGACATCTCCTTGAGGATGGAGTAGAGGCTCCTATTGAGTAACAATATGTGGCCCTCTCTGTACAACCATGCCCCCCTTCAGAAATTGAGTCAGTGGGGCAGAAGCAAACCTCAAGAGTCATAATTAAATATTGATTAAAATCTATCCTTGCAAATACACCTTAGTTTTGTTAATTTCAGTCATTTAACAGGGAGAAACTCCCCACCCCACAGCTCATTCACAAAAGAGGCCAGCCTGTGACTCATGTGACTCAAAAGTGATGGGGCTTTTCCAGGCAATGGCCTCTGGCTATTCTGGACTAAAGGTTGCAGGGTTATGCAAAATCCCAGATGTGGGAATAAGAAACTGGGAGATACTACACTGACCAGTGCCACCGGGCTGCCCTAATACCAGAGAGGGAGGGAGAGTGGGTTTGTTGTCATCTCCAGTCTATAAACAACTCTTCCCGCTCCCCCGCTCCTGCTGCCCTTGATTGTTTTTTCCAAAACATGAATCAGTTGCAGCCCTATCATAAGTGTTTAAAAGTCACTATCTGGTTTTAACTTGCTATTCTATCAGGCATCCCTTAAAACACTGGGAAAGGGATCAAATAAATACTTTCTTTCACAGCATTTTAACTGTTTGTAAGCCTTGTGCGTACACTCCACTTGACCATTTTCCTGATATAGTCAAGTATTTAGTTACTTTTCTATATTTCTCTTCCAAAGTACCAAGGTAAAAATATTTTCTCTGAAATCAGGACTAGGATTAATAAGAAACCCATAATATATAGTTGAAGGCTTGAAGAAGTATGTAGTTGGAACAACTTTTGAAAACTACTATGTTTCCAATCAGGGACATCTCTTTAAAGGTTCCATGTAAAGACATGTAAATCATTTTTATTCCTAAAACATAAGTTAATGAGCAAGTCAAGATCTCAGCTGCACTAATAATGAAAACAAGAACAGATACTCTCCAGGGAATTTAAGAGAAGACTACAGAATTCACATCCCAAAAATATGAAAGAACATCTTAATGCAAAACGCACTGGTATTAATACCCAAAGACAGACACGAAAACAGTTAGCTAGTGAATTTTCAGCCTTACTAGTTTTTCTTAAGCTGGAAACACAACCTAGCAACCAACAGAGTTCAGACCAAAAGAGAACCTATCAACTGCAGCATAGTTAGCTAAAAGGAGAACTCCAAAGCATTTGAGGCATGAAAAGTGTGCTACACTGACAACCAGGCAACCACCAAACCGACTCTAAGGGCCAAAGAACAGCAAATGAAAGCAGCTACTCTACTTAAGGACAAAGATTAGGACTGCATTACTGCTGGCTGTGCTTGTAGCACTGCTACCAAGGGCAGTTGTCACATAAAACCTTTCTGGGAGCCACTTTCAACTTTGCCAGATGAACTGCTCAAGCTGAAGTTCCCCTTGCCACATGTCTGCTCCAGCTGGACTGTACTTTTTAAGCATCAGCACAATTTCCTTCTGGTGCACAGTTTCACATCACCTAGGAAAGTGTTCTCCAAAGCACTCACCCCCAACTCAGTACTCCAGAGAAAGCTACGACAAAGAGCAGAGGACAAGTCTCATGTACTCACAGCATTTCACCTTACTAGGGACATAAACTACAGTCCACAGAGATCCATACCTCAGGGATGGGACTAGACAGCTCTCCACCTTTTGGTCTGAATGTTGCAATGAGACCTCTGGTCTTTCCCACCTGCCCTCATCAGTACTCCTAGTCATACAATTCCCAACAGTTTTCCCTCATAGCCATATAATGAAATCAAACTCCATGCTCCTGTTCCATGCTACCATAGCACAGATAGCTGAACAGAATCTGCAATTCATGATTCTGACAACATTGACAGGAATGAGTAATTGACAGGGATTACTTTGACTTCAAGTGTAGCTCCTGTCTTTGCATGTTCTCTAGGTCTATTCGTAATTCAAAACAAGATCTATTATAAAACCAGGTAGGTTTTGGAGCCTGCTGCCTCCTAGTAATTCTGTTGAAGATGTGGTATTCCAGAACTTTCCCATTTGTTGCCTATCTAAGTATATTAAGACATTCCTGCTTATGATTACCATTAAAGCGTCATGCCTCATGCAAAGAAAAACCAACATTAGGTGTTTTTCTGACATTCAAAATGTTTCTTTTTCAGGGTGATGAGTAATGGAAAAAAAATGGGAATACACCACAAAGTAGTACAACTGGTTTAGAAAAAGGAATATGAATAAAGACGAATCCATCAAAGAGACGGAGAGAGACTTCTCTCAGAAATACTAGCTGCAATGTCTCAGTTCATTCTTTGGTCACAGCTTCACCATCTCTTCTGAGGATCTGTGCTCTTTCAGGCTGCTAGTCAGGTTCTAAATCATGAATTCAGTCTGAAGCCCAAGATGACTGACAGCTCACTTGACTTTGGAGACCCCGTATAAGCACACACTCACACAGAGGCAAACACAAAGGTTTG
>WEIV01027963.1:0-10692 GCA_013390005.1 Calyptomena viridis | reverse complement strand
CCTGAAGTTGTGTCAGGAAAGGTTTAGGTTGGACAGTAGAAAAAGGTTCTTCACCTGGAGAGTGGTTGCTTGCTGGAACTGTCCCCAGGGCAGTGGTCACAGCACCAAGACTGACAGTTCTAGAAGTGTTTGGATGATACTTTTGGGCACATGGTGTGACTCTTGGGGATGGTCCTGTGGAGGGCCAGGAGTTGGACTCAATGATCCTTGTGGGTCCCTTCGAACTTGGCATATTCTGTGATTCAGATTTTACACTTGTAAAATTATTTGGGAAGAAAACCTCATTAGATACTTGAAAAGGCATGGTTCTCCAAATGGAAAAGTTAATTTCAAAGTTTTAAAAAAGTGCATTTAAGAGAAATGAAAATGATAATATAAACAAGAATACAAAATGAAGAAAAAGATAACTGGTAGGAATTAACCAGTTATCTGAACTACCAGATATCTGAAAGCTAAATAAATCTGCAGACAAAAGAATAATATTTTGGTCTTTTGAGTAAGAACAATAAAAAGTCTTTGAGAAAATAAAACATCCACAAAGCCATTAGAGAGGAATTGATGAAATGATTTTTAGCGCATTTCAATACTAGACAAACTTGTAAGTCTTCAACAGGGAAGAAGCTATAGCAACATTTGAAAAGTGGAAGCAAGATGTTTCAGATAATAGTAGGCAATTTGGCATTACACTAATCCAAAGAACAGTCCTGGAGAATCTTGATAACTGGAGATAAACAAAGATGCACGATGCTTTTGGGATTACTTAACAAGAAATTAGCCAACAAGAAATACAGTGCTGGAAAATAGATTAATGGAACAACTGTAAGAAAATGTTTGCTAGGTTATACGTTTTAAAAGTGTTGACATATTGTTCTAAATTATTTAGCTTACTTTCATCAATCTAACCTCATTAAAACTAGTACTCTGAAAAGACCAGTATATCACAGATTTAGTGATAACGGATGCCCCAAAGAAATGGTAAACAGAAAATCAGGTCATGAGATTACAGCCAGGTCCAGAAGATCTTTTCTTGTTCTGAGTCTGTTTGTCATCATTATAACATATCTGCAAGAAAACCTGAATTTTTTACTACTAAACATTATAGATATCATAAACATTGGTTAACAATCATTAAAATAATCAAAATCAGACAAAGCTTTACAGCACAATACAGGTTGCATGGTAGCACAATCTGACTTGAATAGGGTATATACATATATGACTAAATGGTATAAATCATACATGCATATATATGTATTATGCGTACCCCTTACAGAGAACTGAATTCATGCATCAAAAAAGTTTAAGTGCTGTGTATGGCCTACTGTCCGTAATGCACATTGGTGGCTCTTAAAGCAGTAATGTTTCTGTGGTACTTGGGGAAAAAAACAAAAGAAGAGCATGTATATGTTACTGCACTGGCATTAGCACATTTTTTGGAAAAAAATATTGTCTTAATTCTAGTAATGACATCTTCAAAAGATTTTTGATAAAATTTTGTGAATAATTAATAATTTGCCTATTTGGTATGAATTGATTTTTTTCCCCTTTTTCTACATTAAAAGATTGTCCTTGTATCTTTGGCTAAAAAAAGTGCTTTTTTTAAAAAAGGATTTTGGTTTCTTTGTCTATTTTCAATACAGCGTTTTGAAGTAAAAGAATTAATAAAGTATCAAAATGATAAGAATTAGTTCAGCAGACTAAGGTCATAATTTTGAATATTTTAGGGGAAGGCAAGAGACTAATCATGACTGTAGGTTTTTCTTGGAAACATTTTCCTAACTCAACTAGGTAATGTAATACAGGAACCTCTATGTGAAAATCTGTAGCCTAGTCACTGCATGTGACCAGACTAGATGAAAACGGGTTCTCTGTGCCTTAAAGTCGAGGACTCTGCATTAGTCTATCATCTAATTTTGGCATTGTCTAGAGCAATTAATGGAATTAACATCGGTTCTGAGGGGAGAACCAAGAGAGAATTCTGAAAGGCTTCCCCCCCACAACTTAAATATTAATTTGTCTATCTTTATAGAATTCTTTAATCGGCTTAAGTATTTTTTACTCTGTATTTGTATATGTTCTTGGTTTACTTGTGAAAGTAATCTCACTACCCTTTCAGATTTTTTTGTGAAAACATTTTAAAGAATACTGTGTAATAATCTGTATCACCAGAACAGAATTTGCAAGGAATGTTCAATTCTGCAAAGTTTTCCCAATATTCTTAAGAAGAAAAGAATACTGAATAAATTTCAAGTCATAAAAAATTCAGGCAGACTGGTTTTGTTCATGAAATTCAGATATGAATTTAGGATTTGTTTTTCTAAGTCAAGCATATATGAATTTGAAAGTGCTATCTTTAGAAAAACCTCGGAGCTTTTGAAAAACTCTCCGATGTTTTGCTTTGTTTTCAAGCAAGCTGTCAAAATAATTTAAAATGAGTTGGATTTGCTTCCCAAGAAATTCGTACCACACAAAATTCCAGTGAGAGAAATGATCATGATTGGTGATTAATAACGGCCAAAGGAAGCTGAATTAAGCTAGGGTCTCTGTTGCAGAGATCTGTTATGAGTGTACTGTTATGGGATTTGACCTACTGCTTGTCTTCCTGTAAAATAATCCTATTGTGCCAAAAGAAGTTCCTGTAAGCAGGAGCCTAAGTTGAATTGACTCAAACTTAGAGCTTTTATACAAATACTAGTTATTTGTATTGCAGCTGAAAGATGGTGAATCTGTCATTCAGCTGTTGTTTAGCAATTTACTATGAATTATTTATTATTCTGATATCTCTGTTCTTTTTCTGATATACAGGAAAATTGCTGGTGGAATGCAAGTGTACTTATGCAAATAGAAACTTGAGTTAGATTAACTCAGTGGGGTATGTATTCTATAACAATAGCATGTTGTGTGGTTTTGGTTTTTTTTCCGTAAGTCAGAAATGAATAGATTTTTCTCCCCTGAATTCCCTTGTTTATGTTCAGTAAGATAAATAGATGGTTACACAGGATATCTAGAGTCTTCTATGAAATACATGATACAGTAAAATAGACAAAGAGAGATTTCTGTGATCTTTCTATATTCTTCTTAAGTATTTCTTTTTTTTTTAACTCTAGAGAAAATGCTGTATTTTTCAGTCTGGATTCTTCATTTATCCCAATTCATTTTTTGAGTTAGTTATACAAATTCAAGTGAGGCATATGCTGCTTAATTAAAATACTTGCAAAACTACGTATGGCTTTGAGGTGAGAGTGTTCACTTGATGTGAGGATGAATGGCACTGCCTTCTCTCTCAAATGTACCCTGGAAACTGCTCATTCTTTTGGTTAGGATGCAAAGGAATTCCTTATGGCATAAGAAAATGGCTTAAAACCACTTCCAGAGCAAGTTTATATTAGGAGAGTTCTTCAAGCACTGGAGTCAAGCACTGGAACAAGCTCCCTAGGATGCAATCGTTGTCTGAAGCCTGAGTGTTCAAGAAGTGTACAGAATATGCTCTTAGATATGTGGTTTAACTTTTAGGTTGCCCTGTGTGGAATCAGGAGTTGGACCTGATGATCCTTGTGTGTTCCTTCCAATTTAGGATATTCTGCAATTTTGTGATTTGGTTATAGGTCAGAATAATTTTAACCTTTAAATTGGACTCTTCTCAACGTGTTTTTCTTAGAGTTGTTGTATGTGGTTTTACAGGTATCACACTGAAACTATACACAGGCTCTCTCCCCCCCTTTATTCTAATCTTCCTGCCTAATTGATGAAGTAGTGTATTGTTTAATTAGTTTTTGACTGATTGCATAATTTGACTGTTGGCTGTTTCTTATTTAGAAAGTGGGAGAGAAGTGTCATTCACATAATTACTTTTAAAAATTACTCCCCTGCCTGGCTCACAATTCTTCAGGTGGTGTTTTTTTTGGTAGTCAGAATTTTACCATATTTCATAAAATGATTGTGTATGCATTTGCTAATATTACAATACTACATTCCCAGTGACTGTGGAAATCCAAACACAATTCATAAATACCATAAGGAACAAACTTAGGAATTTATATACGTGTGAAATGGCCGTGGTGAATTGTAATATGAAATTTGGATAACATTACAAAAATGCAGAGCACCACCTTCAGAATAACTAGTGATTCTGTCAGACAAGGCCTGGAGTGGAAAAATAAGGATCTTCCAAAGAAGAGGAGATAAGAAAAGAGTGGGAAGGAAGAGGCTCTGGTTTAAGCTTGATCATGCAGTATAAGGAATATAGGGCAGATAAGTTGTACAAAATGACCTGACACTCTTACACAAACAAAGTTTTCACACTCGTGTCACTGTGGCTCCTGCTGAAGTAAACCAAACTTGCACTACTTAAAATTATGCTGTTAAACTGGGACATCTGCTAATTATAGTCTAGGAGTCTGAAGAAATCTTATATTGAAAAAGGAAAAACTCTTTGGCTTAGTATCTGAACTCTTAAAAAGCAATCTTATAATTGTTACATTAAAATATCTTCTTTCAAATGTATTTTACAAAAAGTCTAGATGGTGAGATGTCCAGAATATATAAGTACATCCGGCTTCACTTTGCAAAGTCTCAAAATATTATACATGCTTTGGATTTTGAAGAAGCCATATGAATTATGAAATTATTGTCTTTAGATGAGATGGGGAAAGTCTGCAAGAGAAGTTAAATTACTTGGTCTGTTTTGAACATTCGACTTTATTGTTTGTTTGTCCATGCAATGAACCACTGAAGATTAAAGGCTAAAACTGCTTAATCTTGAGTATTTTTTTCTCACCTGTCAACTGGCTAGGATTGTCAAGGAGATACTTATAGATTCGTGGTCCCGGAGGCATAATGACGAGAAGGCTGACTCCATTAAGCTTTATCAGAGGCTTTATTTATCTATTAGAGCATTAATTTCTATGCAGAGAAAGCTTAAGCATCTAAGCATTGGCAAAGGCTTTTCTAATGTACATACCTGCAGAGCAAACTCTGCATCCACAGCTTCCCTGGCAAACTGCCTGGAAAGCTCTGGACACAAGACTCTGTCTGGTCAGATCTGTCTGGCCAGGCAGAGGGTCTGCTCTCTAAGAAGTCTGCAACATGTCTGCTGCTGCTTCTTGTGCAATTTCAGATTATATATCAAACTATATTGTTTACATTAGCTGCCCAATGACCTGGGGATCAAGTTTTCCTTGTCCAACCAAGGGGGACAAGGTCATATCCAGTCAGAGTATGACTTTTGCTCATGCTCAGGAGAAGTGTGGCCTATAGGACAGGGCTACAAATACTGATAGAAGTATTTTAATCTGTTTGTAGAACAGATTAAATAAGTGATGATGATGATGACAAAATAATATCTCTTAAAATCGTTAGTAAAGCAGCAACTCATGTGCCACATCCACAGTTCATTAGGGTCATAATAATTGCCTCTTTAATCCAGCTATGGTTTCAGTGTTACTGAGAAGTATAGAAGTTAAACAACCTTTGGCTTAAAGGCAAGAATAAAAATAATAGTTAAATGATTGTATTTTGATTTATGAAACATCCACTGAAATGCTATCAGTAATGCTTTGGAAAGTTCGTTATTAGAATGTTGAATATATTGAGGTACAGAGCAGACAGATGACAACCCACTGGGATAGTTTAAGTTCAACATTCTATTAGCTTAATTTGAGTAGAAACCGGGTATTTATAATTTTCAGATGGGTGTCAGAAATAGGAAAAAGATGAAGAAGTAATATTCTTCAGTTTACTTTTTGTGTTTGCGAAGATTTCACATCACAAAAACTAAATTCAGAGTGGTTCAGTTCACAGCTGTTTTTCATGTTTTTTGTTCACAATTTTATAATTGACAGTCAATAGAGGAATTAATTGTATGCAGGTTAATATTTTCCTCTAATATAAATAAATCCCATTTAAAAATTACTTTTCTAAAGGGGGTGCCAAATCCAAGTTTTTACTAGAGTCACTAAATTGTATGTATGTGTTATTACAGTAAACAAACAAAAGGAAGTATAAATATGCATCAACAGAATACTTGCATCAGCCTAAAGTGGTAAAAGCTTGCTGTGCTTTTTCAAGTTGAGTTTTCATGTACAGTGTGACATGACTGTTGTATTAATCACTCTGTAGTCTTTATTTAGTTTCTACATTTTTGCCAGTATAGCTTTCTCCCATCAACAACACTGCCCCCTTTCCTCCTGAAGGTATAGAATGTATAAGACTGCAAATGCACAGTGTTAAAAGCTGGAAACTAGAGTTTAAATCTTCAGAAAAGGGCTATGGATTAACCTTGTTCGTCTGTTTGCAATACAATCTTCTGTTTCTTGGTCACATCCTGTTTGGTTTTTATTACTGGGTGTTACAAAAGTGTAAGACTTTCCAGGCTTCTTTTAATCCTCAGATGTGGTCTTTTGTCTTACTTATTGCTTTCCATTTGTACCCTGTCTTGAACACAAAAGTGACTGTTTTCCTTCATGTTTTTGTGTTNTGAGTCCTCCCAGGAAATGCTGCTCTGCTGCTCCAGCGTCTCTTCTTCTCACGGCCCACAGGACTCCATCAGGCCCCTCTGCTCCAAACACAGGATCACAGCCTCTCTTTTCCAGCACTTTTCTGTCCAGCGTGGAAAAATCTCCCAGTCTTTCCACGGGTTCCTAGATGAAATTTTTGCTCCTATGATTACTCACAGATTGCTGGGGCCCTATTTCAGTGTTTAAGGCATCTTCTCTTTCTCCTTCCCTCTGACCTTGGTGCTAATCAAACTTCACACCCTCCTTTCTCTTAAGTCGCCATGATGTTCTGCCCAGCTTTTTTTTTTCTACTCCTTCTTAAATATGTTATCACAGAGGCGTTGTTGCCTGACCTTGGCTAGCTTAGAGCAGAGAAAAACTCCGGCAGCTTCTTAAAGAAGCCTCTCTCCTAGCCCCCCCAGCTAATAAAAAACTCTGGCTACTTAAAACCACAACAACTTGATAATGTTTTCTATAAATGTATTTAATAGTAAAGCATTACATAATTAAAGGGAGTAAGAATCTCCTATCAAGTCAGGCTGTGAAAGGTATTACATCTAGCTAGTAAATACATTGACAAAGAGGTTAGAAGCAAAAATTTTCCATTAACTTTTAGTGCCCGTAAGAACACAACTGAAACCACAACTGAAATCTTCAGAAATTTTTGCTGCCAAACTGTAACTACTCTCTTTTCTGCTTCTTAAGATATGCACAGATAAAGAGAAGTACACATGAAAAACCTGTGATATCTGGTCATCTTTTCAATAGGACATTGAAGGCATGACATTTAGAGCAGGTCTGCTTTAAGTTAGAGCTGTCCTTTAGGAAAGTTGTCATTAACACTGACAAAACAATTTCTCTTTACCAAACTTGTTTTCAGTATCCACAGAAGTGTTCAACTAAAATGTTAATCAAAAGCATAAAAATCTTAGTTTGTTTCAGATTTTAGCTTTAATTGCTTAAACATTTTCTTAAGTGATATAATAAGGAAATTTGTGAAATACTATCTCTTCTTAATGTTGTGTTTTTACTTGTGTTCTTTTGTTCTTTTATAGATTTTATCAAGTTACTGTCCAAATGGAATGGATAATGTAAAAAAGCTATTGCAAAATAAATACTTTTTGTAGTACCTTTGCAGTCATTTGGAGTCGTTTTGGTCTGAACGAAACATTTTGAGTTCTTCTACTCAGTGTTATCTGATAGTTAATCTAATAATTTTGCTTGTCTTCTAAAACTCAGATCTTTTTTTAAAGTGCAGTGTCAAAATGCAACTATTGCTCAGGTCTCATCTTGCACAATCTTTCACGTTTTTACTGCTGTTTCTAACCTCCAGCTACTAATAAAATTTCTGATTTGAATTACTGAGACCATAAAGCTGGACACACTATACCTCTGATTAGATGCCATGGAGTGATTATCACTCTTTTTTTAATTACACTGCATGGGGACTCATGATCTGAGGTCCATTGTAGCTTCTATATGATTTCTACAGAACTGCTAGTCAGTGATTGTGCCTGTTCCTGAGTTTGTGAAATTGATTATTCCTGGTGTAAATTTGGGATTTTCTGGATTTCAAGCTCTGCTTTTCAGACTTCTCTAGCTGTGAGAGAGCTTCTAAACCTGTATTCCAGACTGTGCCGCTGTAATAAGCATACTCCTTGTTCTATTTCTATTGTTAATAAACATATTAAATAGTATTGAATGTGGAAAAGAATTTGTGGAATATTGCTTTTTTATCCTTCTGTTTCCATGCTGAATACTAGTAATTGATCTGCAAGTTTCACACTTAAAAATATTTCAGTTGGTAATCTAACCTAAGTTTTGCTTTCTATGTGTAAAAAGCAAGGTATGTATTTAATTTATCATTTAATCTAAGAAGTGTTTGGTGTTTTGCTTAATTTCTTACCTTTCCTTTGCACAGAGGTAAATAAGAGGCTTGGCATAGAAAACATTTTGCGTTGGCTGTGGCACTCTGTAGAATTAATGGATAGATGCCACACAGCTCTTTCACTGCCATTTGAAAGACTTCCCTTTGGATAAGTTACAGCTCTGAGTAAGCTTTGTATTAGCTTCACTCTCTTTAAAGATAATCAAGACCTAGAGCTAGCTCTTCCTTTCTCTTCAACCTCCCCAAATCCACTGTATAATGAGAAGAGTCTTTGGGCTGTTTTGTCATCTATTGAGAAGAAAACAGGACCAGAACAAACACACCACAAGTACACATCATTCATAGTTTCTGTTTTAAAGAATTTGTATAAGAGAACCTTATAATAAAAAAATGAGTAAAAATAAATAGTGCAGTTCTTGCTGTGGTAAAACTCCATCAATTACTTGAGGAAATAAGGTTGTGATTATTGTTCTGTCATTGCTTGTATCACAGCAAAACAGAATCTAATTCTGAGCACCTATTTTTCATATTATAGTAAATTCAGCTTATTTTACTGATGCTGCTTTGGCGATCTATGTTATGTTCTTGTAAAATAAAAGTAGTTTACTTGGCCAAATGCACAGGGGATGCATGAATGAAAAACTGGTGAGAGAAAAGTAGGAAAATACATTTTTTTCCTTCTCAGAATGATGATTAACTTCTCTTATATTAAAAGATGTGTAATAATCACCTTTTAAAATTGTTGTCTGTCTACTTTATGGTTTCACTTTGAGGGAAATTAATAGAGCTGTTGAAAACACCAAGTTAGACTTAATTTAAAAGTCAGTAAAACCAGATAAGACACCTGCCACTACACAAAGTGAATATATAGTTAGCAGAAACAATCAACATTTTCAAAAAATTAATAATTGATTCAGTCCTCTTTTAAAATTTACCCACATGTAAAATCATTTGAGTCTTTTTTTGTGCCATCATGATTTTTCTCTGAAATTAATTTTCTGCATTTAGCAAGAAATACATACAAACAAACAGCTTCTAAATTTCATACACCTCTCTTTTCAACCTCATGGCATTATGATGACCTTTGATTAGAAGACAGATAAGTACTGTTCTAAAGGGAGGAAGGATAAAAACATCAAAGTCTGTCCAGTGTAAGAAAAGGATGAGACTGTATGCTGACATGGAAGAACACTTTCCAGAAAGCTGTATGGGTATTTGACTGTTGTGATATTACAGAGATTATTTATAATCTTGGGTATGGGAAACTGAGAACCTTAGAGCCTGATGAAAGGCAAGAAGATTCTTTTCCTGAGAAAAATGCAATGCTTGTAAAGATTAAGTATGACTAAAAAAAGAATTCTGTTCTAACTTCCTAATATTTTGATAGCCCGTACTAGGTTCAGGAGGTGTTTGTTTAGTTAACATGGACATTGTTTGAGAAAGCAAACATTTGCAAAAAATATTTTATGTTATTGATAATTTAGGGTGCTCTTAGCTACCAAGCATAAAAAAAAATGTTTTTTCTAACTGAAATATTGTGATCCCTAGTTTGTGATTTTTATTCCAGGTGTCAGCATACTTCCTTTGGTTGGCATTCTTTTAATATATTTGCAGAACATGGAGGTCTATTGTCCTAGTAGCATTTAAAAAAAACCAACAACAACCCAGGGCAATTAATTTCTATTCAATTTAATATAGCTATACTAGAGTTCAAATGATCTTCATGTCAGATGAATATGCCAAATAATTAAATTCAACATTCTCATATTAGTCATACAGGTGAAGGGAGGGGCTATCTCCTGGCTGTTTGAGGCTATTTAAAAAAAGGCTTTAGGGAGTGAGGAGAAGTGTGGCGCGGCAAACAGGATTGGGCAAACAAGGGCATGGCACATCAGTGAGGGCATGGCATGGGAGTTCGCACAGGCAGGGCAAGCAGGTAGGCTCGCAGGCACCCTCCTGGTAGTGGTTTGGTTTTTGTTTGGTTCTGTTTTTAACTCTCTTTCTCTCTCTCCCTCCATCCGGAATGGTTTTCAAACAATCAAAAACCATTGCCAGCAGAAGTGTACTGACACAGAACCTTTGCTGAAGGACACAGCTGTCCAGACCCCTGACTGCAGTGAATGCCCAAGCCTGCTCGTAGTACCAGAGGATAGTGCGAAAAACACATGCATACAGTGTGAGCAGGTGAATGATCTGCTTTGTATGGTGGCAGAGCTTAAGGATTAGATAGAAAGACCAAGGAGCATTTGGGAAAGTGAAAGGGAAGTAGATTGGTGGAGTTACACACTTCCATCTCTGAGAGATGCTCAT
>WEIV01027959.1:10131-20507 GCA_013390005.1 Calyptomena viridis | reverse complement strand
GGGGGGTTGTCGCGCTCCCGGGACGGGGCGTTTGTTTGTTAATTGTCGCGCTGTTGCGCGCGGCGCTCCCGCTGGGCCCGTGATGGCTGGAACCGCGGGAACGCGGCGGGGCCCGTCTGCCGGCGGCGGGAGGGGTGTGATTCGCCGGGAGTCAAACCGGGAGAAGTGGGCCCGGGCCGGGGGGGGGAGAGCCCGCCCCGGGGGGCCGTGCAGGGCGCCAGGAGAAAACTGAACGCGTGGGGCCAAACAAGAAACAATCCCGAGTTCGCTGGCTGAGCCAACGGGCTCCTCGGCCGGTGTGGAGCGAACGCGCGGATCGGCCCGTTAGGAGGAAATGGGCGATGATGGGGCAATAAACGCGTTCTCTGTGTGATCACGGCGGCAATTGGCAAAGCGCCGCTCCCGACCCCGGCGCCCACCGAGGTCACACGGGACAGGGATGCGCTCGGAGGTCGTGGCCACGCTCCTCCGCCTGTCACAGCCCGGGCTGTGAAATCAGTCCCACTATTAAAGCGCGCAGTGTTTCTGATCAAAATTAGAACTTTTCAAAAAGTGGCAGATGGTTATTCTAGTGCTAATTTAGTTAACAGCGTACTGAAAAGTATTAGGAGGTCGAACAATGCCCAGTGAGGAAAAGGTCTGGCAGAGGTTTCAGTGACTGACAGAGGTTTAAAAAGTCTCCAGTCCTGGATGCGATGCTCCATTTTTAAGAAGTGAGTGTTTTGCTCGTGGCTGTTTGAAGTGTACCTTATTTAAAAATCTCTACAGAATGTAAGACTGAGTGAGTCTAGTCAGGAGAGCCGAGCGAGTCTGTAAATTACTGCTCTGTCAGGATTCCTGTTGCCTATTACAAAGTACCTTTTTACGCTGAACTTAAACTCTACGCTACAGAGACAGCAGATGTGAGGTGATGGCTTCCAAAAGCAACACAGATGCTGTAAAATTTCCATTGCTATATTTCAGTGAGGAAGCTCAGGAGACATGCTGAATGCTGCAGTTTAGAATTACACTGTAACTCTCCTAGAAATAAGAGAATACCAAGTTTCTCAACAGTACACTTGGCTTCATTTTTACTGTCATTCATATGCTCTTGTTTTCTTGGAGGGAGGAAAGAGATGCAGCACAAGATACTGTGTGTCTTGAAGCTGTTTGGTAATGACAGAATTGGTAATATGTAACTTTATGGCAATTTAGTAATGACTGCATGTCCAAATTCCCTAGTAAGACCATGATAATTTTTTTAAATTGTCTTTCAGGTATATAAAACAGCACAGCTGTGAGGAGGCTGCTTTGCTTTATGTGACTGAAAAGCAGCCTGGATAGCTCGAGACTGTGCAATCACAGCCCATTGTGTGTTCTTCATACTCTGAGACTTCCCTGAATTCCCTAGAAGTCGTGTGATGAAGGAATCAAGGGTCAGGTCTTTAAAATGGTTTGTGTGTTTATTCCAGAAAATACAGCAGCTGCTTTTTCTGAAAAGCTGAGCTTTGCTACAGCAATACGAGATACTTTAGAACACTTTTTTCTTTTCTTTTTTTTTTTTTTTTAAGGGATTTCAAAAGAGATGTCCAACATGAAATCATGGAGAAATATAAAGCTGGCAAGAGTGTTACAGATACTACAACCTTTTACAAATTTATGGTTTTGACTTGTCAAATCTAGTCACTTTGTGACTAGTCTTTGTCACTACAAGTCTTTGTTGCCACAGATATTTGTGCCTCTTTTATTCAAACATTTAGGTTTCTTACTGGCCTCTCTAACATAGTCTTAATTTTTGTGTGCATCCAAGGCTTTGCATTTAGGATTGTATGGATCCCACCAAACCAGGTAATGGTAACTACAAGGCATTTTAGTAAGTTGGCTCCTGATTTTTTTTTTTTTTTTAAACAGAATAAAAATTCCACATAAAATCTTGGATTTAACATGCAATTTTGTTTATGTAAAAATACAGATGTTTAGTTTATAAGATGGAAAAATTGCTTTTTAATTCCCACTGAATGTTCTCCAGTAAATTTTAGTGTGGCATTGTCTGCATTGGATAGGTCACTGAATGGTGCTTTTATAAAAAGGTTTGAAAAGAAGAACTTGGTCCATGGAAATTGTTCAAATAATCTTGTTAGAAGGAAGCCTTGACTGAAGGCAGTAATTTCATGGATTAAGCCCAGAAGGGCTGGCCAGGCTGATCTCCTTCCTATCGCAGGCCACAGAGCTTTATCCAGAGACTGTCTCCGCAAATGCTGGTTAGCTACAAGACATGGGGGATTTTGCCTGGACAATACATTGAACAACACCATGAAACTGGAAACTGTGGAACTTTTTGAGGACAGGGTAAATAGGAGCAGGAAGAAAGAGTATTGTTATGGGTAATTTAGTAGACAGAGTAAGTGGAGTTACTGCATCTTGCTATGTTCAGCTTTCCCCTAAGAAGAACCAATTAAAAGTAAGAGAAACTGTTTTGTTCTAATCTGCCCTTTTCTCTCACATGCCACTTGTAGTCCAGAGCTGAGCAACATGATGGACCATCCAAGTATGGAAGGAACTAATTGATTGGTACTTTTGCAAAGCGTGAATTGAGTAAAAACCCAGCACTGTGAAACTGAAGAGAAATAGGGATGGGAAAGTACAGCATGCATATATATCTTATAGTTGGATAGATATTTTTCCTTTCAGACACACACACACAGAATGGCATTCACACATCCTCTGAGTCAGCCTGTATTTTATTGTGATTCATGAGAACTTTTGTAGACAAGAACAATGTACTGTTTATACCTTTTCAGGGATGTCAGATCTGATCGTGGATGGGCACAGTACCATGATGCTACTGGTAGTGAGTGAGATATGAGAGAGACTTTAGGCAGAAAGAAAATAGGCTGAATACAATTTGCTGCAATAGTGGCTTCTGGAATGCAGTGAGCAGATGACAGAGGAGGAGGAGAAACTGCTGGAAGTGTACTTCGCTGACCTGTTGCCACAAAGGACAATGACAAAGTGGTTGATCAGTACTGTGGTCTGAGGATTGCTCTGATGGTGAAGCTGCATGTTGTGGCCCTGAGTGTGGCTGCAGGATTTTCTGCTGAACATAGAAGCAGACCATGATTAAACTTCTTCCTGAGGCTGCTTGGATGCATGAGCTTCACTTGAGACACACCATGAGCAGAAGAATGACTGTAAGAAGGTCTATGGGAACAGCAGTTTAGCATGAGGGCAGTATAAGATGAACTTGTATTGAAGGGCTTTAACCCTGTTCTCCCACACTATGCAGCTGATGATTAGACTGCAATGTATTTGCTCTCTTAGTAATTGTATATTGCTTTAGTTCTCACTAGTGAACCAATGCAGGAGAAAGGAATGCAAGAAAATACAGATTACCAGGATTATGAAGAAAAATAAGTGTTCTTGAGGGCTTTTTCCTTAATATAATTTCTTATTTTTCCCCCATTATTTAGCAAGCTGTATTTATAATTCATCCATGCTACGGACTGTAATACCTAATGGTGTGATGTTGCCCACATGATAAATCATGCAGCTTTTGAAGACACATTGTGCTGAGTTAACCAGTCTGTTGATTTGTGGTCACCATATTTGGAGAAAAAGACAAATATGCAGTTAAATTGCTAACCATAGGTGTGTATGGACACAATGAGTAGTGTTGTCTTCCTCTGATTACCTGGGTAACCATGAATTTACTTTCTGGCAACTGCCAGAACATTAGGATATAAATGCACTCTTGAATCTCAGGAAGGTTATGTGCATTCAGGCTGGGAAGAAAAGGCTTTGTCTTTTGGGTTAATATGAGAGTATAAGCATGCACCACCCTCTTCTACAAGTGAAAGCATGTCCAGGCCTCTGGCACACCAGTAATTTCTGCTATCAGGTTTGTGATTCTCTCCATGCTCCATCAAAATCTCATTAATGCTCATAAATGCTCAAATGGCACATTCACCATTGTTAATCCCCGCATGGATTGGGAAGTTCCTTTGGTCACTGTTCAGTTTTGGAGACCAAAGTTTTAACAATTTGTGTATAAACCCCTGCAGAGCTTCTGATAAATATCCACCTGGCTTACCTAAGACGTGGTTGTCTGGGGTGGGCAGGTTCCAAATAATAACTACCATCTGGCCTTGAGGTGGTATGGCATACAGGTATCTGGTCTTTGATGCTGGATCTCCTGGAGGAATTAGGGGGGCTCTATCAATTAATGTGATCTACTTTGTTTTGTAGACATCTATGGGTCAAGTGGTAGCAGGTGAGTAGTGCACTTACTCCTACCAACTCTGAGTATCAGTGCTGACAGGGTGTAAGGAAGAGCCATGACAGAAAAGATGGGGAGTGCAGGGTTCTCCCCACGTATGGTAAATCTGAGTTGGGGGTGCTCGGTTGCCACACCACAAGGAGCTGTGGGACTCCTGGCAAGAATTCCAGCCCAGTCTCTGCACATCTCTCTGTCAGCTGCTCCAGCTGGTGGAAGAAGTCATGAAAGCAGTAGGTATGAAGGCCTTTGAGCTAAGAAAGCCCAGACTAGCCTATTGCAGACAAGGCAATCTGGGTTGATGCAGAGACAATATTAAGCAGTATAATCTGATGTATAAACTTTTGCATAAGCTATGTGGAGACATTAACTTACATGTATGCCCTCTCATGTGCTGTAAATTAAATGAGAAATTAATGAGGTGATGCAGTTATGAGTAAGAAGTGAACTGAAGACAAAAATGACACTTTGTGTTGAAAGACAGTAGTAATTTTTAAAATCTTGAATGATAAAAATCACACTGAAAAATTCTTACTTAAATTACTTATAGCCCTGGAATTAAAGTAGAAATAACAAGTGTATCTTTCATCACTCATTTTGAATATTTATTCTTTGTATTTCACTCACTCTAAACAAATTTTTTATCTCTAGAGTTAGATCCTGACTAATCCTTTGCTGTGCTAATTTTGCTGGGACAACACATACATGGTTGGTGATTCCAAATATGCGTAAGGACAGCAGGCTTGGGCTTGTACTTATTTTGATGAATACATTTACCTTGAGAATGACAAGTTGTGTTAGCACTTTTCACTTTATAACATTAGACAGACAAAGATGTTAACTCTGTGTAGGGGAATCAGCATTAGGCAGTGTTTGGAACTGCTTATGAGGAGCTTTCAGGTGCCTAGTCTAAGCAGAAACTCTTAAAAACCTTTTTCTATTTTTAATTTAGGAAAAGAATGGTGTGATTGAAAAACGAACTGTTGGAAGGAATTTCACTGTAATAGCAAAATGTCCTTCCTTTTGTTTTACCTACTCAGTTCTTAAATAAGGATATTCCTTTACCAGTTCCTGTGAATTTTCTTGGTTCTTAGTTGGCATAAAGACAACAGTAATAGTCCTCTGTCTGTATAGTGAGGGGAAAGAAAGTAGTACTACACCTGTATGAGACTTTATGTAGTCGTCTTTTGTGGGTTCACAAGTGATACAAAAGATGTAGTCTTGATTGATTTCTTGTCTTTTATTCCTTTTCTTTATACATTTGTTTTGCCATTGGGGTGGGGGAGATGCTATTGTATGTCAGGAAACAGCAACAAGGGAAGAAAAATACTAGAGATTTAGCTGTAACATTTTCCCTGGTAGTGTTAGATGAGTGCTTCTCTGTCTTGGTCTGGTCAGGGCCTGGTTTTGGATGAAAGGCTTTCAGTTCTTCCAGTGGATTGTGGGGTTCCAAGAAAAGGAGTGATAACAGCCTGCAGATTCAAACATTCCTTGATTCATGAGATTTCCTGCATGAATTTTCGATAAAAGATACAGAGCTTTTTTCATTTTTTCTTTGTCTTAGTTTTCCAGGAAACGCTGCATGCTTTGACCTAACTTGGAGGACTGGAAGGCTTTGTCTGAAAACTAAAACTTCTTGATTTGAAAAATGTTACTGTAGTCCTCCTCTGACATTACAACCTGCATGCCTGCTGGCCCTATTCTGCAAGGCTGAGGCTGCCTACCACCTTTGACATTATGTCATGACCTTTCCTCTTTGAAGGGTGTGCTGGAAGTAGGGAATCCTTCAAAGTGGTCTGTCATCAGAATTCTCGTTTAGATGGTAAGTCTAGTTGATAGACATCTGCCACATAAATTCATTAAACTGGAGATACAATGAAATGCTGCACTAGCATTTCGTAATAACATTTTATGTTTTCAATCAAAATATTTTGGTTGGTAAGTTTGGCTTTTTGGTAAGAAAAGTATACTTGCAAAAGCACATATTTAGACATGCCAAAACCCCCCAAACAGTCCAACCAGAAAGTGTTTCTTTCTGGTTCAACCAGAAAGCCTTGTTTCCCATCAAAAATAGATGCAGTGGAAAATTTTCAAGCAGCCCTATATTTAACCTCCTTGGATCAATTTGGTTGTTGGACTGTGGCTTCCAGAGTGTTTTTGCTGCTTTTGTTAGGGTATCTGTTTTTTCACTCATGATATCTGCCTGCTTTTCAAGCTGTGTTCAACCTTGTTAGAATTTTTGGTATTGCAGCATTTTACTGTGTTCAGAATGTTAATTCCCACTGGACTCAACTTGCTGGGGTATGTGCAGTTTCTTTCAAGGGGTGCATCAATCTTGTTTTGGTTTTTTTTTTTGTATTTTGGCTGTATTTTAATAAACAAATATGAGTACCATATCTACTGAACACTGACCGTGCACAAAACAGCATCACTCCAATACAGTTCCTAGTTCTCTGCCCTGGGTAGCCTTGCTTTGACATGTGGATACAAAAGTATATGTAAGTTTAGGGGATAACTGACTAAGTGTTTGAAAAGAAGACCCATTGGAAAAGATAAATAGATACATTGCATCAATCTCAGGAATTCCTGGGGAGAGGACACTTGAAGGGCTAGGATTTATTGGGAAATACGGTATTTGATTTCTTTATTCATGCTGTCTGATTCTGACTTGTGACTGCTTTTGGAAGAAGGATACTGAGCTAAATAGACCTTTCCTCTAAATTGTCATAGCCATCCTTGGGTAAGGAAGGGTACACCAATAAATGAGTAAGTGTGGGCTTTGGCAATCTGGAATTCAGCAAAATTTATCAGAAATGAAATTCTTTTCTCCAGGAAGAGTGTAAGCCAATTATGAAAGATATGAGCATAGGGATAGAGAATTTTGCCTGAATAGATTGTGATTCTGGAATCTCAAACTTTCTGTTGACTTTTTTTTTTTTTAATTTTGCTTTTGCAGCTTCCATTTCTCTTTTGTTTCTTCTTGTAGCAGTAAGAATTTGCTACACTATATCTTAAATACAAGACTATGGGCCTTTTTGTGTGTTCTTCCAAAGTTGGTGGGTAGAACAAAAGTGTGAGACTCCTGCAAAGCTCACTGGACCTTGTACTATGAGAAGAAAAAAAAAAAAGCAAATATTAAAATTCAAGGGGGAAAATTGTTAATGGGACCTACATTAATTTCAGTATGTGTTATGATCTGTCATTAGTTCAGAGTCAGAATGCAGCCTGTAGCCACAATCTGTCACCAACTGGCAACATGTGGCATTTCTTAAGCAAAAATTGATTGTTATTTTTTATCAATTGTTTTGCGTCTTAACACTCTTACATAAATACCTTTCCAGATATTTTTAACTTTGTTTTCATGGTAGTTTAATTTAGTTCACTTCATGATTGCTTAATCAATATTATGCCTTTTTAGTCTTCACAGGCTCAAATCTGTAAATGAGTATATGCTTATTTTTGTAAGACAGCAGCTATTTTTTTGTCTATATTTTTAATGAAGTCTTCAGAATTTTTATGATTTCCTGAAAGTATATGTATTTAGTTTTACTCCTGCATGCTTAAGTTTACTTGGGAATTATATTGACCAAAAGAGGTGGTGTCTCTTTTAATTCTTTTCCTGACATGGTAGACACTTTTTATTCAGATTTCTGTCGGCAGAATTTTATTATAGTACATTTTCAGTACTAGAAGTTTCTTTTTATAATAAAAGCTCCCTTTCATTACTTTAGAATTATTTTAAATAAATATTTGCAAGAAAGTATAATAGCCAGACAATGTTTGAAAAGAAGAAATAGTTTGAGTATTGTTGAGAAAGAGATTCATCATACTATAACCCAAATCGTGGCAGGAAAGACAACAGAGAAATGAAAGGACAATATTGAAGCATAACAGTGAGCTCCTGTGGTACCGCTTTCCAGCTGCTCATGTGTGGAATCTAAATACTTTTTCAAGAGCTATTCAGTCAATTACTTTTATTTCAAATAATCATTGTACAAGGAAGAAATTGTAGTACATTAGAATTGATGAGTTGGAACAAGTAGCAAAAAAAAAAGTTCATGTTTTCAAAAAAATGCAGTAAAAATATGTAAATTCTCTTAAAATTAATTTAAAAGGTTTGTGAAGTGAAACGAAATATTGTAATCCTGTCTCCAAATTGTGTCAAGAATAGCAGAATAGTGCAACCTCTCTCACATAATTTGTATTCCTTAATCAGAATTTTTATGATAATGTGAAGAAGTGAGAAGCAAATAGAGTTGCCAAGTATGTCCACTCGTGAAACTGGAAGAATTAAGGGGAGTAACTGGGTGTGAAATAAACGTGTGTTCCCAAGTAAGTGGACTGACACTATTAAATTTCTTTCATTTCAGTAATAGGTAGTAATTACTTTAACTTCAAGGAAAAGAGAAGATTACATCCTGCAAATCTGTTTCATGCAAAATAGTTTATCCTGGTGTCAGTGATGCTGGTTACTTTGAAGTTTCTACTTCCTTGAGAAAAGGTTTGTCAGATCAGGTCTTTAAATGGGAGAAAGAGTTAGGAAGCAACAAACAAAATCCATCTTGCAGTGGGTGTTGACTTTTGGGGGTGTGGAGCAGAGAATGGACAATGAATATCATCATCTTTTCAGTGTTCAGTGCTATCAAAACTGTTTTCCTTACAGGTAGTCCTTTATTGGCAGAAAACTTGTGAAAGAGTCAGTGAAGGAAAATTCTATGGTAAAATACACATAAAGAGTCTCATGCCAAAACCCAGAGTTAAGGCATGTGTCTTCTACAGGTTTGGAAATGGTGAAGATAAACTGAAAAGGTGTTTCTGGGTTTAAAAATTCTCATTGTCACTGTGTATATCAGTCTTTTGTCTCTTTTGCATAGCTAGTCGTGCCATCTCAGTGGCATTTTTGAAACAGTAACTTTACAGGAGTCAGTAATTTGGTTTGGAATATAAGAAATAATTGTTAGTTTTATGGACAGTAAATCTGAATATGATAATTTTCACTTTTAAATAAGCTGCTTCTTTCTGTATGTAAAACAAAATAGCTTCAATGTGCTTGGTTGTGTAATTAACAAATGTCTAGTTGATCAAAAATAGCTTCTCTAGTATGATGCATGGAGATTAGGCTAGACTGTTACGGAATAATGTGATTATAATGATTTCCTTAAGAGAGCACAAAAGCAGCATCTGAGTTTCAACTGACGTTTATTGACACACAGCATCCGTTGGGAGCCCCATCAAACTTCCTATTCTTTTCTGTTTACCACCTCCTGCTTTTATTTACAGTCAGCATATCTGTTAATTAGCCTCTAGTAGAACCAGTTCTTCTAAGAAGATCTCTTGTCTTCCTGGTGATGGCCCCATGAGGTGACCATGTACACACAGTCTGTGAGTGAATTAATCTTTAACTCATTAATTTCAGTGCCTGATTCTGGACTGTTTAACTGCTGGCTTGGTTTCTTGCTCAGGAATTGTATTTGGAGAATTGTGGTCCTTGACTTCCACTGACTTCAGTGTCATGAATGCATCCCAATGACCTTTCAGTTCTCATGGTTACCTCACTGGAAGTCTTTTCTTCTTGTAGTTTTTTGGTTTCCTATGATTGGACCAGAATGCAGATAAGGCATTGGTGACTTCCTCTGTGTCACTGCAGTTGTTTACGTAGTTTCCTTTGCACTTTTGCAGAATAAAATTACTCCTCCCCTTTCTCAGCTATCTCTGTTACACAATAACTGCCACGTTTTTCAAAAAAATCTGCTGTAACGTTGCAACACCTGAATCTCAAAAGAGGGTACTCTGTAGTGTACCATAATATTTTACAGAATCTCAAACCTTGTGATAATATGAATCTGCTTAGAGCCGCAATCTGAATGCTAGAAGTGGTGGTTGTAATTCACTTCTCTCACAGAATGGCTTGTTTATTAGNCACCTGAAACCTAAGAAACCTAAGAAAATGGGCAACTTATCTGCATAGTGAACTGTAGGTAATGTCTTAAGTGAGGAACTTGGCCATCACTTTTTGCCAGAATGCCATTTATTCCTTCTCCATCCTCCAACTGAGGAGTAGCCAAACTCTAAAAACTTAAGCATAGGTTACAGGCACCCTTGTAATCCTGCCCAGACCAAGTGC
>WEIV01027957.1:2355-20031 GCA_013390005.1 Calyptomena viridis | reverse complement strand
TGAAGCTTAGCCATGATGATCTAAATTACTAGTATATATTGGTTTCTCTGGATACACTTTTATTAAATTCTTTGTTTATGTTGTTACACCTAACCATCATTTTGATAGTTCATAATTATTTTTCTCTCAAGAAAATAGTTTACTTGCTGAACCTTTTTCACATTTTTCACTTTTCAAATGTTGCTACAGACCTCATTCCTAACACTCACAGATTCTAAGTTCTCATCCTCTGATTAAGAGATGCAGCAAAACAGTGAAGCTCCCTTATCTCAAATGTAATCTCTATAACAAGTGGACAGCAAGACATCATTTAGCATTGTAATAGCTGACATAATACTGAGTACCTCATTTCAATTTGAAGGGTTTGCAAATATTGTCCATTGGTGGTATCTTATAGTGTGCACAGAAATGTGGAGGAACCTTCTATAATTAGTTACTCTTGAAAATATAAAGCTATAGGATTTAAATTATTTTGGCAGAATTCCACCACTGAGACCCAGAGCTTTCTTCCAGTAATCTGACTCTTCGGCTCAAAACGGGAATAAACTGAGCTGGCACAAGAGACAGCTACAAGTTGCAACACTTTGAAACATTTACATTTAAATGAATAGATGAACAAAATAAAGGTAAATCTAAATAGGCTATTCAATGGCTATAATTTTGTGGGTAAATGCTTTTGCAGGTATATTCTTTGAGTTGTAAGTTAAACAAATGGAAAATTATTTTACTTTTCAATAGTGTAAGGAAGAACAGGTAGATTATGAAATATACATATTACAATCTTCTACTAGGGTGAGTTTTCTAGTTGCAACAAGAAAAAATGCCTATATAAAAGGCAAAGAATTTTAAAATTTTAATTTCTTTTTCTCTCCTTTTGTTATTTAGTTTTTGCAGTTTCTTCAGCTCTGACATTAAGATCATACAGGTCACCTTCTTGTTAGTGATGTTTCAAGCTTTTCGAATAATATAGTGTTATGTTTCAGTGTAAAAAATTAATTGGACAAATTTTAAAAAGCAAAGACTTGGCATTGCTATTTTTAAAAATAAATTAGAAGTTCTTTCTCTGTGTACATTTAATTCATGTTGATTTACACTTTAAAATATTTTCAATTCCCACTCTAAGAGCAGAAGCAATACCTGGATCGATATCAAAAAGGCTATGCACAATTGCAGGAGCCATTTCACTAATATTAATTAATTAACAACTGTAGAAGGGCGAAAGGAAGTATCCTCTCCGTGAGATGAGATGTAGAAACAATGATTGGTAGCAATTCATCTGGGACTGAAAGTTTCCATCTGAGAGTCTTGTAATCTCTTTCCAAGGAATGAAATCCTTTTTACATGGGCTTAACATCATAGTTTATGAATTGCCTCAGAAATCTTATTAAACTGAATGTTTTTTACTTTGTCCAGACCTAAACTGCAGGTTTCACATTATCTGAAAATCTCCATGACTCAGTATTATTAATTGTAAATTTCTCACATTAGAGAAAAAAAACAACAAATGACACCTTGCTTGAACAATTTTTCATTGCCATCAGATACCAAACGGCCTTAGCACTGCCAACTTGATCAGCATAGATTATTAATTATGATACTGCTGGTACAGTTCAATTTAATCAGAAAAGAACATCAAGGAGTCCAAGAAGTAGGGTATATAATGCGATTTATCTTTGCCTTGTACTGATAGGGATAACAATGATTTGCAAATTGCTTCAGCTACAAATACACAATTAAAAAGAGATAAATATCAAAAGCTATGCCACATTTTCAACTCCAAGCCAAAAGTGCAGGTCTTAATCTTAGTAGTCAGTTTTAAAATCATGAGTTAATTCTTCCTTTGATGTGCACGCTTAACTCCCATTAAAATTAATGGGGGTTACACATGCTCATTGAGGAAGAAATAGACCCCATAGTGTGTATATTCTTCAAATAATAAAGATTTGGTAATTACTATATTATTTGTTCATTAATTTTCAATTTATCTTGTAAATGTGCACACTTTGTGATCTTAGGTCCAATTATATAGAGTAATTTGTGGCAAAAGGTCTAGTGGAGTATTATCCTCTTAAAGGACATGTGGTTTTATAGCATATATTGACAGCGCTTTAATTCTCAAACTTTATCACTTGCAAAATACATCAAAAACAAGGAAATTTGACACCTAGCAGCCAAATTCTTCTCCACCATGTGGTCCATGGTCCTTTTAAATCACTTTTGATATTCCACTGCCCTCAACTAGCTTTGAAAAGCCAATTTTCCTTAAGTAGTCAATGGTCAAAAGCAAGATTTTTAGAGTATCTGATTATATTCAGGGGTCTCAATTCTGAGTACACAAGCTGAAGATTGTTTGTGGAGAATATTTTCCAGAGGGCAAGTGTTAAATAGTTTCTGAAAAACATTTTTTTTTTCTTTTTTCAGAATATTTCGGAGAATGGAGTTGATTAGGATTAGTTGACAACCTTAAAAACATTGACATGCTCCTCCCCAGAATGCAGATCTGTTAATTTAGGGAATAAGAGTATTGGACTTTCTAGCATTTCCTCAGTGATAAAATACACATTGTTCTGGGACATAGAGACATGAAGCTGTTCTCTCCTCCAACTCATGGGAATTTAAAATTTTAAGGTATTATTCATAATTAGATTCAGATTCAGAATATGCTGAGTCGAAAGGGATCCACAATGATCATTGAGTCCGACTCCTGGCCCTGCAGAGAAGCATCCCCGAGTCACACCATGTGCCCCAGAGTATTGTCCATGCACTTCTTGAACTCTGTCAGGCTTGGTGCTGTGACCACTTCACTGGGGAGCCTGTTCCAGTGCCCAACCATGCTCTGGGTGAAGAACCTTTTCCTAATATTCATCCTAAACCTCCCTTGGCACAACTTCAGGCCATTCCCTCAGGTCCTGTCACTGGTTGCCACGGAGAAGAGATCAGTGTCTGCCCCTTCTCTTCACTTCAAGAGGAAGTTGTAACTGCAATGAGGTCGCCCCTCAGTCTTGTCTTCTCCAGGATGAACAGACCAAGTGACCTAAGCTGCTCCTCATATGGCTTTCTCTCAAGGCCCTTTGACAATTTTGTAGCCCTCCTTTGGACACTGTCTAATAGCTGAATATCTTTCTGATATTGCAGTGACCAAAACTGCCACAATATTCAAGGAGAGGCCACACCAGTGTAGAGCAGAGCAGGACAATCCTCTTGCTTGACCGGCTGGCAATACTTTGTCTGATGCCCCCAGGACATGCTTGGCCCTCCTGGCTGCCTAGGCACTGCTGACTTGGCATCGACCAGGACCTCCAGGTCCCTTTCCATGGCACTGCTTTCCAGCATCTCATTGCCCAGTCTGTATGAACATCCAGGGTTGTATACATTTTGTTCTTACTAAAAAATATTTATTACAAGTAATAGAATTTGTAGTTTGAATGGATTTACCACAGTTTATCCCAAGCTACCAATTGAATAGGTCAGAATATTCCCACCTTTGCTAACAATCAATCATATTTTACTGACAAGAGCATTACCCATGATCCTGTCAATACTTAGCAGACAGAATATGGCCCAGAACTGCAATGGATTTTTGACTTACAAGCCACTGCAGAAGCAATAAATGCAAAGAGAAACAGCTCCATTTCTCTCAGAACTTTCTGATCCCTTAAAAAACTGCAAATTACTGCAACACAATCTGTGGACAACAGACATCAATATATTAGATTCATATGGAGGTCTGACCTCTACAGCCTAAATCCCCATCTAGATAAGACACTAGTTGGAGAATTTTACCTGATATTAAAATGGTCTGAACAATTTTAAAGCAGTCTCTAATTTTATACAGCCTGGTTTCTCTTTGTCACGTTTTTTTAATGCTTGAGGGTGGTTGTACAAGTTAATAAATGTGTTGTCTTTAGGAGCCTTTAGGTCCTTTTAAAGACTTGACTTTCTTCTTGACTTGAAAAATCCTTTTCTACTTCTCTTTTTCCTTCTTAACTACTTCCCAAAAAACCTGTTAGTACTTATATTCTCCTCCTACTCACCTATTTTCTGTAACTGTGTCCTTCCCACTCTCTTTTTAACACAAAATGAATTTTCAGTGCCTAACTTTAGGCTCATTCAGTTCAAATGAAGTACATGGAGTTATCTGATGAGGGAGCATTTTCTTTATGCTCACCAAAGCAAATTCACATACCCTGGGTCACCTGTGTGAGTTTGTGCCATTCCTATATGCTGTTAAGTGGATGACCAATAAGTGAACTGGTTTACCTTTGGCTGATGTAGCGCAGGTCCTACAAACTAGTCTTCACAGTGAATGACTAGCAACAAGTGACTGTGTAAAGGTCATAAAAGTGTAAAGCCATTATAGTCTGTAGCCAATGTGACCCAAGGAGAATCCCATGAAAGGTGTCATGTTCTGGCAGAAGTTCCCTACTTGTCTTCAAGAAAGGAGCTGATGATTATGTTCGATGAAAGCTGAATCCATGAGATCAAATTCTGTCTTGTGAATAGACATCAGGAAGTCAGGAGAAATTCAAGCCATCTTGAACAGATATATAAGGGCAAGGAGGAAGAATTTGTAGTACCCAGTATACAAAGAGAGCTATAGTGTAATTTCTTTTACTTAAACCTTTTGGTGCACAAGTAGCACAAAAAATAAAGAGATTGTGATTCTGGGGAAGGATTGAGAGTTCATGAAAGACCTTGGAAATTTTCTAAGCCTATGAGAATATCAGGACAGGAACAAAACACTGAATTAACAGAATTTGTTCTAAGAATAAGTTTCAAGATATTTTAAGATCAGTTCAGTTTTGCACTCCAGAAGATTGCACCAGACCTTCAGAGACTTGGTATCAATTAGAGCTCATCTGAAATGGCAATGTTTTGTGATACAAACTAATTTCACTATTATACTTTCATCTAACATACACTTCCCCTAAATATTACATGTTTAAACAAATTTCTGTAAAGACTGAATTATTTACTTTTGGAGGAAGAAGATATTTTGTAACTTCTCTTTTCATCTACCATGCTATTTTTTTTTTAAATTAAAAAAAAAGAAATCAACCAACCAACCAAAACAAAACCCAAAACACTGAAAACAGAGACTATATGACAATATATCTATCTAAGTGAATATTAATTGTTAATAGAAATTTTATGTAGCTGCCTTGGATTTTTAGTATTTTTAGGGTATCATATTTGAAAACACCACCACTGCCCAAATTATTGAACTTATCTAGCAGTAAAAGACAATCTTACAGAGGGTAACTTTTTATATAAAGTGTTTGTGCTTGAAAAAGCTACAGTCTACAAATACCTGATTGCACAACAGAGAGACAGACACCAAGAAGGTCTGTAGATACCTTGTGTTTTACATGATTCCTGTTTTCTAAGGTGTCCTTCCTCATTGCATTTTTCCTTTGTCAACTTAATCTCTTAAAAACCCAGTCAGGCACTGTGTAAGAGAGCTGGAGCATGCCCCTGTGACACTCACGAGGCGAAATGGTGCCTAAAAACTCATCACTGCAGTGGTCAGTGTTAACCTTTGCAGTTCCCTTCTCTCACTCTGTGTCTGTGCCCAGACACCCATGCACAAGTTGGTGAATCCAGGTCCGTTACAGTGAGTGTGTGAGAAATGAATTGGCAGGTCTCAGTCTAAGTCAGAGTAGACAGATGAGCTTGTACTAAAATTTAGCACCCTAATACACAATGTTTAGCATCCCCATGGCCTTTTTTAAAGAGGGGACCAAATGTTCGGCAAAACAATTAAGATATATGTTGAACAGCATGAGTATAGCTTGATCTGGATTGTAGTTCTTTTAACACAGATGTTTAACAACTTTATTTTGCTACTTTTATATACTGCAAGGTATCCCAGCTAGTTCTTTAAAAATAGGTATTTTCATTCCAAGGCAACAGAGACCTTCATTCGTCTGCTCTGTAGATACAGACATTCATTATCCCCAGGAACAGCCTACCTGGCTCTTAAAGACAGCAGTCCAAGGAACAGTTTACAGGTTGATTAAAGTTACAAAGTCAGTGCAAATGCAAGGCAATGATCTAGGATTTCAGGCCCAAAAAGGGACATTTAGACAATTCTGACACCAGTGTTTGCCTTTGATCTGTATCTACAATGTATCTCTGCAGAAAAGTTCTGCAGGTACAGTGTATGCTGGGGAAGCTGAATGTAGGTCAATGATATGCACTCTGCTTTCTTAAATAAAATCTTTCTGCAGAAATTGCATGATTTCCTGTTATGACTGTAGATTTCACATAGAGTATCATATCTTCATTTTTAAAAAATGCTTTTCTACTTGTGCAAAAAGCATTCACCTCAAGATGCACAAACACACATATACACACAAAAGATTCTTTATATAATATACTCATTTATGGATAATTTCTTTTCATGCATTTACCATCACTAATTTGTGGCTGATACGGCAAACCACAGAATTTCAAGATGCCTATTCTCAAGCAGTAAATGATGTCAGCCAAAAAGCTTAGACAAACGGCTCAATCCAAAGAAGACCTGCATACCTAAATCCTGTCTAACACTCAACTTTCGATCTTCAAACCCCTAGTTCACTACCACATAAGTTTAGCAAGACCAAAGCCCACATGTTTCTAGTTCATGTGACAAGAGATATCTGGGTCCTTGATTTCATGACCTAATGCTTGTCTGCTAGCTGAGAATCCTGTCAGGGTTTTTTGGAGCACAGTGGGCACTGGCAAAGAGCATTACAAGTCTCCAACACACTCATCTGGCTCTGGGACTGTCACATTGACTGTTCACAGACCCTGCCATAAGAGAAAACCCAGGAGGCCATTGTGCTGTTAGTGTGAAGGAACAGCTTACCCAGTTCCTTCAGGATAGTGTTGCCCTGCAATAACACTATAATAGCTTTCTTCTGAATATCCACAGCCCTTTGAATTTCCATGAATGCACTTACTTCATCAAGCCTCAACCAGAAAACAACTGAAACAAAGCAAGGAGGATCAGGGAGAGAAAATGTGCCAGGAAGAACCAGTGTCCCTCCAGCTTCCACAGTCAAGTGAAAGTTTAGGCATTTGCCTGATTTGGAACCTGGAGGAGTGTGAGACGCTCCAGAGAGCACTACAAATTGAAGATTTTTCTGACTCAAGCTTCATGCTATTATTTGTGATTGGACAAAAGATTTGGGATTTTAGATGAACAGTGTTTTCAAAATGAAAATGAGCCATCAGAAAGTACATGTGAGAAAATGCAGTTTGTGCCAGATCTCCTCCCAGATTTTACAATGTGAGGAAGTCAGTAAATTAGGACAGATCAAAACAGATGAACAATAAAGATGGAATACCTGAGTAAAATCTGTAGAGAATCCTGCATCATCATCATGCTGACTTCTACTTCAGCCATAGAGGAACTCTTCTCTGAGTTGGTAAAAGTGGGTGTTGGATGATGGTGCCAGTTGGAACTACCGCTATTATGTTCTCCTGCACTTTGAAGAATAGTGTTTCAGAGGTCATGAGCTGAGTGTGTGTTGGCACTGTGTTATGCCACTGTGCTCCATGAAAAGTACCTGTCAAGCACAGACTAAAACTCTCTTTGAGCTCTGCCCTAATGGGGAGCTGTATTCCCACACCACCTGCTTTTTCTGGAATCCTACTGTCACATTGCTAATCTGCACCAGATTTTGACTTTTCTGCACAATGTATCTTGCCCTCAAGAATCTTTCTTTCCCATGAACCCTTGCCACACTCATCCCAAGGTTAGCAGAACCCCAAAAAATCCCACAAACAGACTATCCAGGTTTTTGATGGAGGCGGTGTTAGAGAAAGCTAGCCAGCATGGTTTCATAGAATCACAGAATCAATAGTATCAGGTACTCACTTTTTCCGTCCTGCAGCCAAAGGGGAGACTGTGAGAGACCAGATTTGTATCTCACTAGATTGTTTAATTATTGCATTGGACCAAACATCTTGTCTGTGTGTTGGGGAAGGGGCAATGTTTGGGCCTTCAGCCAAAATGGCAGCCCAGAGCACACACAGCTCAGGAGCCATGTGGTTCAACTGTCAATCAAGTGAGGCTTGCCTGGCAGCCCATCCACATCACACCCCCTGAAGTCTTTAATTGGCTGTACCATGTGTCACTCTCGTCTGGAGAGCACTGAGTGGTCAATGAGCCTAATGTCCCACCTGGGAGGAGTGGCCACAGGAGCCAAACCCCATAAGTAAATCACAGACAGGCCCATTTTACCTTTTTCTCTGAGGGCCTGCCATTATGATTTGATCTATACAGGCTTCTTTGATGGTAGCTCTCTCTTATTCTAATAATTTCTTTGTTCTTTCTTTGCTCTTTTAATCTCTATTTTTTCTTTTCTCTTTCTTTACTTTTTTGGGTAATTTAAAGCCAAGGGGCTTGTATTCTACTGAGTTGGGTTACTGGTTTCTTTGTTTGCTGGGTGCTTTTTGTGGAATGCTTCTACCTTGGTCGCGTCTTACCCTGAAACCCCTTTTGCCAAAATGCTTATTTTCTCACTAAATTATAAGAAGTTCTTTTGGGAAAATGCTTATGGCGTGCTCTCTTTATGTGATTCAAAGTATCAGAGAACCACATACTTTGTAAGAGTTTACGTGGATGAAATCTCTTGGAGTTGTAAATACAAGTAAACCACACAGACAGCCTGTGGCTTAGACCTGCGGTGTTACAGAGGCTTAGTCCTTTCATTAAACCTGAGGTAAGATGGGTTTCATTTACTGTAGGTCAGCAGCAGGCAAATAAGAAGTTGGAACAGAGCATCTGACTCAGTTATCTATCATGTATTTTAATTTGCTGTAACTTGTTTGCGTAGTCGTAGCCTTGGGCAATGCTGGCCACTGTACTTCATTACTCTGTACCTTCCTCTGCCTGATGGGGCTAATGATGCTTCCTTTGTAAGGCACTTGTAAATCTAGGGATAAGAAATGGAAGTTTCAGAAAGGTATTATTAATTAACATTTATTAGCCTGTCTGTGCTCTAATCGTCCCAGCCACCTTTTACTGTAGTATGCACTCTTTATGATCTTATTGCAGCTGTATTCTCTTCTGACAATTAGTATACCTATTGTCCCCATGGTAATTACTTTTTCTATCTCATCCCTTTTTACTTTAAAGCGTACGGTTTTTTGCTTTAAATTCCAACATAGTATGTCCAGTTGCATATAACTGTCAATAGTATATTTAATTTATATTAATTACGGTTTACACTGGCATATATGAAGAGATTTTAATAAATAAATTTATTAACAATATTAATAATAGTACATTACTTTTCTCTTAATTTTAAAACATGATCCAAAAGTTACAAAACATGGATACCTAAGGTTAGATAACTAACTCAAAATCAATTTGTGGAGGAGTGAAACCCAAGCTGCTTTTTATGAATTCCATCTAGGGATTTAAAGTTTAAACTCTAGGAGTCCATGTTTGAAAACCTTCACTTTGATGTATGAATGTGTTTTTTTAATATTGGTGTGAGAGAGATGGGATGGTTGCCCTTTCTCCATCTCTCTTCATGCCTTTGACATGAGGGGCTAATAGGCACCCCAGCACAGGGTGAGCAGTGTATTCCCTGAGCAGCAGTGTTCAAATCACCTCATACCAGAGGACAGGAATGGGGGCTTAATACTTTAAGGCCTGATGTAACCTATCTCCTTTCAGGTGCTTGAACTAATATCTCTTTCTACACCCGCAGTTAACAGTCAGTGAAGATAAACAGGCACCTTTGGGGTTGATTCATCCCACCTAAACTCTGAGTCACCCCGTGGAGGTACCCTTCTCCCTCTCCCCTTCAATTAGAGTGGGTGCACCACTCAGCAGTCAGGTGTCTCCCTTCAACACCCATGCTGAAGTGTGGGGGATGTTGGCCTGGATACATTTAGTTTCTTACATCTCATCTTGAGCCCTTAGAAAGATGAGACCAACATTCACACAAAGATATAGAAACCAGTAATGCCAGAGGTGGTTAATCTTTGTGCTATTTATCCAGCTACCTATGTATTTGCAATACTTATGCGCACTGTCTTGCTTTGATGTGTGGGGATTTACAGATGTGGTTCCATTAACATTAGTGGAAATTGGGTGCATAGATCCACTACATCAAGATGAGAATATTTGGTAATAAATCTTTTAATATGCATGTAGCATTGACTGAATAATTCGAAACATTTTTAAAATCCAAATAAAAATTGAGTTTTCTACTACAGGAGAAGCTACCCCTAGAGACAGATAAGTGGAATCTATCTCCACGTAGTCAGACCCTGTGTGATTTCATATTGTACATAGAATTATCCTTTTTTATCTTTATTGATTACTAGAAAAGTAATACAACTAAAGGTAGCAAAATGTTTTAAGGTTTTTGTTCTCTGGCAAAGAATCAAGAGTTAAAATTGGGGCTCCTTTGTTATTATTACTGAACACCCTAAGAGACAATTTCTAGCAATTCTCTCTTTATCCTCCTCCCCTTTTCATTTCCTATTTTATGATTTTGAGGATACAGAAAAGACCTCTGTGTGTGTGTTAGCACTAGTTAGAGATGCACAGATACAAAAATAAAACCTCTCCTTTCTTTTTACAATCATAGGTATAAAGACAGTACCTATCGTTATTTTATTAATGATCTGCAGCAGTGTTTTCTTGCCTCCTTGGTCATATGTATTCATGTAAGAATGAGCACACAGACACACACACACATAGATAGTCTCATACGTGAATTTGCTGATGTAGAACAGCCCTTGATAAGCACTGCTTATGCCAGGATTATGAATACAGGAAAATAGAAAAGACATTTAGAAACCATAGGAAAACAATTCTTTTGGTGTTTGAACTGCAATGTTATTCAGATGTATATAACTACTGCTGGGTGGGGGAACTGCAGGAAATATGCCAAGGAAGAGAGGCAAGGGGAGGCCATCAACAAGACAGAGAAAAAGACAGAAAATGCTTTTGTTTGCAGACTTGGCTGGTTGACTTGACTTGAAAATAATAATAAGTCCCCATTCTCTCTCGCCAGCCCCCTCCCCTGATTCATCGGATATAACATAATTGATTCTCACTGGAGACAGATTTGGAATACATGTCTTCCTTGTTGCTATTGTTTATGTTTACACAGTACATTTACTGCTAGAGGAGTTTTGTTCCTCGTTTACTCACTGCCCTGTTGCAAACCCCTACTGCTTTTCCAGCTGCCACCAGTTCTTTTCTTCTTACATCATTCTTCACACAGGGAGGTGAAGAAAGGGGGAACTGCACTGTCTTGGGGACCATGAGAGGCTGGGGGTCTTACAGGTTATGACATTCTGCGTGATGCAAGGAAACTGTCTTCTTACTTTTGCCTGTGGACTTCTTTCAGACAGTGTGGTTTGTGTTCCTTCTCAGTTGTGTTTCTGCCTCCACAGTGTGCTAAAACTCACATGCAGTAAGAGAGGAATTCCCACCTCTAGCACAAGACTACAGTAGAAGGTCATAAATTTTGCCAACTACCCATTTAAATGTGGCAGCTTTAGACAAAGAGATAACTGTCCAGGGCAAATAATTTTTTCAAGTCTGAGCACTATGAGGGAGAACGTTGTACCACAGATCACCCAAAAGGACTGGTCACGGATTGCTAGACCTTGGGTGCTAAGGAAGACTCATGGGGGACATCTGGCAGGCATCAGGAAGCAGCTTTGAGAAGAGCAACAGCCTGTTTCCTTCACAATCACTCAGTCATGAGGATAGGAAGAGATAGCTATGGGAAAAGGAGGAACAGGAAAGAGAGGAAAAAAGTGTACGGAAAGAATAGAGAGAAGAGGAACCTATCTGGGGGCTAGGGAAGAAAGATCAACAAAGCCTAAAGCAAAGTGTGTGGCTGAGATGATATGTTTTAGCAGAGAAGGCATTATTTTTAAAGTACTCCTGAAGTTTTTATGGTTCCAGGCCCCTATTTCATCTTAATTCATCCTTGGGGATAAAGACTCAGCTGGATGGATCTCAATCACTCCCTTCCCTTTCTCACCCCTTGTCATCATGTTCTCTTCCTTCAGTACATTTTCACCATGGTTAGAAATTCTGACTCTCACTCCCCTTCCCAAGCGACTACCGTGGTGCCCTTTGGAAGGTGCGCAGTGCCCCGACTCCCACGGAGTCGAGTTCCATTGGAACTGCTGGTAGTGCATTCATCGGCCATCTGTCATTGCAGCTGCTTGTTGACGAAATCAACTTTTTTTTTTTTTTCCCCCCTTTTTTTTTTAATACTTTGGCTAGGAGGGGAAAAAAACCCTCAACCACCAAAAATTAAACAACAACAATAATGGCCCGACTGTTTCCTTGACAATCCAAACACAATCTGCTGCCCACAGTCTCAGAAGAAGCCATTAAGGCAAAGCAAAATTCTCATGACGTGGTGGATTTCAGTGTGCCTATGGGCTTTTTGTTCTCCTTTTCTGTAGTAGGTGTAATACCCTCTTCCGGTGGGAGAACAACTCCTGTGGAGTTTCTGTGACTCAAAAAGGCTGAGCTATGGCATGTCAAACTTTATCAGCCAGTTGTCAATGCAACTTTTAACTAAGTCTCAGAAAAAAAAACCAGGAATGCTTTTTAAAATCCCAACATGTGTTTTTTATTTCATTGTATTTTCCATGATTGAACAGAAACATTGCAAAGAGGTGATAAAAACTGTGCATACATAGGGTAATATTTAATGGTTTCAGGAATCTAGGCTACAGGCCTCCCAGCTTTCCAATCTCTCTGCAATCTAATTTGATGTCTTTCCTGGAACTGTTTTTTGAAAGATAATGAAGATTAATCTATTTTTGCTTTATTTTTGTCCTGAGATATTTATACATTCAGATACCTTTCTGGGTCCCAGGTCACGCTGTCAGGACTTATTCATGGCCACTTCAGGGGTGACATCCAAAGAAGCAGAGATCACTACACCTCCCCAAAACAGCAGCAGTCAGCCTGAGCACAACACTTGTGTGCAGGCATGTACCACAGTTGAAACAGAGTTGAGAGGTCCTGGCAAATCAGAGCAGTCACACCATGGCATGTAAAATTTTTTATGCTTTTCTTTTAATTTGCCTTTGGACAGAGAGAAAGGGAAAGGTTACCTCTCCATGTCTCCCCTGTAGGCAGCGGAGAGAGAAGCAAAATATAATGAGGAGGCTAAGTGACCAGTAAAATTAAAATACACAAACCATTAAAATGTTTAACAGGTAGGAAAAAGAATGCTTTTGGCATCTGTTTTAGGTCAGCACCTATGGAGTTTCTTACAGGCAATATGGGAACTCTTAAGAAACTTAAATGTTGTTACACACAATACTATCTTTATCAAAAGCAAAAAGCTCACAGAGGGAGGCCATGGCACTTACAGTGTGGGAACATGAGTCTATCAAGTGAGAAATCTATGAAAGCAGCAGAGGAAAGCCCTGACATGGTCTCTTGTGCTGGTGGCACAGACTGGTATGTTTGGGCTCCTGGACAGTGCATCTGGCACTCCTGGTAATAAAATCAAAATCGACAGGTTTATGTCTCCATCTATACAACACCATTGCACCACTGCAAGCCAATATGTAACATCACCCATATTTTATACTTCTATGTGTACCTCTATGTAATTGTCTCTGGAGCCACAGAGGTACAGAGCGCTTTTCTTTCCTTCTCCATTTTTTTTGCTTGTTTTTCTTGTTGTTAATGAAAAAGAACAGTTGTCTTTCCAGTCTTTCTGATCAACTCCTGGCAAAGACAGGGAGAGAGAGAGACCTCAAATCCAACTCAATAGCTGACTTTTTATTTTTTATCAATTTCTTTTCTCAATTTCCGATACCCACATTCAAAGCCTTTTTGATTTGACACATGTAGTTAAGGGGGCTCAAAATGAAATGGAAAGTAAACAGACCTCATTAATCTCCAAAGGCTTCAGATCTCTATATAAACCTATCTTAAGATAGGTACGTATTTCCAAGTGGGAATTCTTTAACGTTTTCTTTCCTTATTAAGTGTATTGTTCTTCAAAATCACCTGCCAATAATTTAGAGTCAAGATTAAACACCTGCTGGAATCTCATGTGTGTGAAAGAACAGTTTTCTCTGAGAAAGAAATTGACTTTTAAATATGAATAAACATTTCGCATAGTGACTTTTCTGATTGTTGTATTGGAATAAGCAAATGTGCATGCTTTGGAGTCCTCTGTCATGCAAAAACACAAAAGCTCCATTCAGGTACATTAGTAGTCATTTCTCATGTCATTTCTCATAGTAATTTATGACTAAGGTTTTATATCATGCCATCTCTGCAAAGCAAAACCAGTTCCCCCACCTGTGCTTACAGAGATCATGCTGAGAAACAGAAGGGATATATTTGCTGAATGCAAGTGAAGAACTTAAGCTGAAACTTAAACTTTTGCACAGGTAAATTTCTCTCAACTCAAAATCCTTTACTGACATGCATATGTGCCCCTTTTCTCTGTAAAGCATTTCTGTTTACCAATGGAAGCCAAGTTCTTTGTTTCTAAACTGAAATGATGAATTTTGACTTTGAATTTATTTTTTAATTTTAGACTTGAAGTGGGAGTTTTTGTTGTCAAATTTCATCTTAAAGGTCATCTAAATTAGTAGTACAATCTATCTCCCAACTTCCAACCCTTTTACTCAAGGACAGTCCATGCATTAGGCCTAGTTTCGAACAATGTTTATCTTTCTGAATTTATGGGTAGATGCATCTTAGATCACTGTTCATTTAATCCTATCCTATTTTTTTCACCTTTTATTATGAGACCTAAAGGTTTATACAATTTGCAATATTTTCTATATGGAATTTGTCACCATTTTTGTGTGTCTGAGTATGTATTCTTTTATTGATATATGGGATAAAAGATAGTGTGGAAGAGTACCTCAGAACCCCAGAGAGCACTACCCCAAAACCAAAACAAATAAAGAACACAGTCCAAGCTGGAAATGGCCCTTTTCTGGCTCATGGAGGGATTAGACAAGTGGTTATAATTCCAGGAGCTGGATGTGAATGATTTCCAAAGGAAAATCAAGATTTTTTTCATACTTTTCATATCTTCCTCTTTAGGGATAACAGTCTGTTAATATGCAAGAGAACCTTTACATATGAGAAGACATAATCCAAAGAGCTACCTGTCTAGAGAGGAGCTTCCAACTGCAGGGATCACAGTCTAGGACCTGAAAATTCATGTTAGCAGAGAAAGGAATGCAATATAGAAACAGTCTAACCTGAGAAAGAAATGAGCTTTAATGGAAGTAAAGATATACAGGATTTCAGCCAGCACACTTGTCCATCTCTTTCCATGATCAACTTTAATTTCCATATAGCTAATATGCCTCAGCATGTCAGTCAAAGTCAGTTCGGAACTAAAAATATGAGTCAGCCAAAGCCATTAGTGCAGATTATCAGCCTTTTGTCAAAGAAATTAGCAAAGTCACTACATGCTGATGGAAAGCTTTATAACTGCAGCCTAAAAATCTACATGTAGGAAAAGATGTTTAATTCCTGAAATAAGTCCAGCTTTCAGAACTGTTAGAGCAGAGAAGAATCTTGGCCGAAACTGTCATTATTACTCCAGTTTTAGTAGAATAATCTAAACAAATAAAACCAATGATCCTGTGTCCACAGCTTCACAGCTACACTGCTATTAAATTAAAGGACAAGAGAAATAGTCTGTTCTAGTACTTACACCGTAATTCTTTGTCTTGCTATATGAAGTATTGGAATCTGCACTTAATGCACAGGTATAACATCAATGAATGCTAGGGAAGCAAAGTCTCAGGTTTTTTATTTTTACATTAAGGAATCATATGCAAAAGTAATGACTTGGCCTTTTGGTCCCCCACAATAACTTAAACGAGTCTGTTCTGTTGATTTAACGCACCTTCAATTTCTGGAGCACTACTCAGCATATATCTATAATCAGGAATAGCTTGCAAAGGTAGTGCTTAACAATGCTAAACGAGGTACGCTGTGGCAGACTTAGAGCCACCTCACTACCAGGAATCCACTGCTGAGAGTGGAAGCTCTGTTACATAAAGGCTTCTGACCGAGCTAATGCACCTAGCAGGGAGGATCAAGGTGGAATAGTGTTATGAGGGATGTAGTCCTACAGCACTCAGAATGGTGGCACTGGTGTTGCCCCATAGCTGCTAACTGCCTTATCTGTTCAGGATAAGCTCTTCTTTAGCTGCTTCTCTGTTACAAACTCCGTGCTACAGATTAGTGCTTGTCTAAAATCACCTGAATGACCATGTTTTATTTGACTTAATATGAATGAACTCTATTGTTTCAGCCTAAAAGGCTGTTTTGGCATTGGCCCTAGTTGCACTTAGAGTGCACTCAAAATACAAAATTTCAACTAAATTTCTTACTTTCATGCCAATATAAGCTGGTAAAATTTTCATTTTATTTTCTTTTTACTGCAACAATACAAAAACTTCATAGCACTGAAATTAGGAGCTAAAGACCTTTACCATGTGTTCACAATTATTTTATCCATATTTTTAATATTCATAAAAGTGGCAAGAACAAAGTGAGTCAAATTTGCATTTCATATCGCACTAAAGCTACTCCACATATACACGATAACACATCCTGAGAACAATGAGATATCCTGTCACATGTATGCATTTTCTAAAACTGCACAAAAGGACGATTTCAGGGATGCATAAATTAACTTCCTACCTTTAAATTATTAACCCAGGCTGTTCCCTGAATATGAACCAAAATCAAAAGGCAGCTTTCCCCCACTCTTTTGCTCCCTGCATAAAGAGCACACATATTGTCAGTCTTTCTTCACTTGAAGTTGATGACTTAAGAAACTGAGTTACTTGGATAATGAAATACGGTTTTAAGAAACTTTTTTTACAATTCTTCTATTTGTGCCCTTTTTGGAGTGGGAGGGGGCATATCACGGCTATTGGTAAGAAGCAACTTCAACTACCCTAATATATTTCTTCTTGGTAGTGAGGAAATGACCTCTCCATGCTTTGGTATGTGGGGAGAAACAAAGTTTAAATCAAGTTTCAAGGAGTTCTTGAAGCTGAAAGTGTGAATGAGCCTTTATCCAGGATCCTGTCAGTGGTCAGGACGTCCAAAAAGCACTTTCTAATAGGCTCTGCAGAAATAGGTGGACCTGTACATGTATTTCCCAAAACTAGCCTTGTTAAATTTGACCCTCACTGGAGCTGAACTAGCTAGTTGTTATGGATGATTACATTTGATACAATTATTGAAATTTGTTTTCCAAATGTCAGAAATAGACAAAATGATTTGGCAAAGTCTTTTACAAGACCTACAGTCTGACTGCAGACCTTCTCAGAAGGAGACAAAAAAAGGTCAAAATTGAAGATAAATGATTATGAAGTATTTACTCCCTTCTAGTAACAGGTGATATTAAAATTCTATCATAATCAATTCCTTTAGGGCCACATCTAAAAATTGGAAACATATATGCAAATCTTTCTGTGGGAGAACAAACTGCATTGATTAAAGTAGCAACCAAAGAAGAAACACTCACAGCTGCAACCACACCAGACAGTCAACAGTGGATGACAGCATTTTACTTGGCCAGCTAGTAACTTTACAGCTACTTTCCTTCCCTCTTACTTTTTAAGCCTTGCTTTCAGGTTGCCCTGAAGTGATCCACAATTGCTTTTTCAATTGAAAAT
>WEIV01027956.1:0-13116 GCA_013390005.1 Calyptomena viridis | reverse complement strand
GGGTAGGTGGGCACTTGACTTTGCGACTCCATCCCTGGAGCCGTGGGAAATTCCTCCCTGTGGGCAGAGTGAGGGGGGTGCCTGGTGGGTGGAGACAGTTGGAGAGATGAAGTGGGGTTTGGGATGTGGGAGGGGAAAGATGGGTTGGAACAGGGGTTGGGATGGGTGGTGCCTCGAGCGGCGGGAACCCAGGTCACATGACTGCCCTCCCGAGACTTGTCGGGGATTGGGGGGGGGGGAAAACAAGGACAAGAGGGGGGAAAACCTTGGGGCCGCCCTCCATTTGAGGGCACCTCGTGCTGCCCGCCATCTTGTGGGGGAGCCGGGACTGAGATCTGGGGTGTTGGGGGGACTTCGGAGATTTGGGGTAGGGAGAAAAGGGGTCCAAAAACTGCACAAACCGGGGCTTTGAACTAGGAGGACCAGGGTCTGGGGATGCCCTGTCGGCTGGCGTCTCGCCGACAGAACGGGGTACGGGAAGATCGGTATGGGCCAGGAGAATGGCGGTCTGAAAGACTGAAGTCGTCCTGTGTGCATAGATCATGGGGTGCCCGGAGCGATCTGCTCGGCTGAGGTGTTTTAAGGATAGAGGGGGGGTAGGGCGAACTGCAGGGAGTAATGGGCTGTTCTGCTTTTTGATTTTTAGCCAATTTTACAATTTGGGGTCGAATAACTGAAAAAATCCTCAGGTATTCACCTGTTGCTCAGTCTTTACCACAGGCGAGAACCACCTAATTTCCTACACGCCATTCCAGAATTCCAGGGTACGTACCTGGTTTGGAGTCAGACTTGGAAAGCAGAATAATCACCTTACAAAACGCTTAACAATTCCCTTTTGAACGTCTTTCCCCCCAGACTGAAGGAATCCCGCAACTTGGAAATAAACAGCTCTTTGCTGAGTTGACAGCTTATTCCCCATGCCACCAAACTCAGCAGTCCCGCCTTAACCAACCTCACTAACGATTTGTAAGGGAAAAGAAAATCGGAAAAGGTTCTGCACTCCTAGGTGTAGATATGAGGTGGTTTACCCTGGCTAAAAACTGCCTTTGCTGATTCAGTGATACCACCTCGTACGCCAGGGAGAAACCTGCCGAGGCGCCCCAGCACGAGCGGCTGCAAAAACGGCAAGGGACCCAGAGCAGACGAGCTCGTGCTCTGGGGCAGCCGGAGCAGACCAGCTCATACTCTGGGGTAGCTCAGGGGACACCGTCTATCCATCTGTTGCGCGCCCGTCCATACTGCCCACTGTCTCATGTGCAGGGGAGAAACCTGCCGAGGCACCCTGATGCGAGCGGTCGTGAGCAAGTAAGGGAATAGCTAACGGGATTTACGGGTATCTACACCTTCCCTGACAACCTAAAGCCCTGCCTAGGGTCCCCTAGGGGCGTCTTTCACCCAGGTAAAGGGCAGGGGCCATTCCCTAAGGAAGGTTGACGTCCCAACAAAACTCCAGCTGAGAAGTCAGCGGAGAAGTAACTCCCTCCCCGGAGTTACTTACAAAAGAGGCAACGAGCAGCAACAAAAAACGGCTGGAAAAGTCCCTCTAAAGAGAAAGACTCCGTTGTGGCATGGAGCTACCCTTCTTGTCCTCTGGAGCGCCACTCGTTAAACCAAGTCTGCTCCCACAGAGGTAGCTTTCACGTCTACAGGACGCCTGCTTCATCTTCGAGGAGATGCCGCGTCCTTTCACAGGTCCGGTGATTGGATCTCGTTGGACGCCAGCTGCTGCTGTGCCTGCCTCAGGGGATGGACCCAAAACTCCTCTTCAGCCCTGACTAGCTCCAGCCATCCGGCTGAGGGGCACCGGGCAGGAGTGGCCACCCTAGAACNGGAGTCAGGATGCAAATATGGTTTTGGGATGGAATAATTTTGGACCAGGGGAAGGGTTAAGGATAATTAGGAGGAAGATACAGAACAGGAGTGTACAATTGTATGGGAAGGAAAAGGGGGATGACTGAGCAGTCTATTTAGAGATAAACAAAGGGTTACAGAATTGTACAGAAACAACATGACAAATACAATAAACTGCAGGTGCACACCACCACAAACATGTGTTAGAACAGCTTCTCAGTATGCTGACTTCATGACTGGGGTAGGAACCTGATGATTCATAGCAGGTTTCTCCAGTAAAGAGAAAAGAAATAAGCTAGTTCTGTTGGTGTTGGCCTAGGATACTTATGAGGAGACCTATTGTAATAATGCTACATTGCATTTTCCTGCAATGGTTACACCCACAGAATAGCAAATGTAACTTGATCTTTCACCAGATAGAAATTTTCCTTGTGCCAAACACTCAGTGCACCTTGGGGACCTGGGATTGCTGAGGGTAGATATTCTCAGAAAAGACTGAGATAAATAGGGCTTTAAGTACCTCATCTTTTTCTGTATTGTGGTCAAGCCTCTCCCATTCTGCAGTGGGCATGCATTTTACCTAGTCTTTCTTTTGCTGCTGTATTTATACAAGCATTTTTTGGTCATCTTTCACATTCCTCACTGGAATTGACTGAAGATAGACTTTGTGATGGACCTCATTCCTGCATGCTCAGCTGATGTGTCTTTATTCCTCCCAGCAGGAGCATCTGTTCATCCATGCAGGCCTCCTGCCACCTTTGCTTGCCTTCTTGCTGATCAGGATGAATCATCCTTGAGCTTAGAGTAGATGATCCTTGCAAATCAACCAGCTTTCTAGAACCTCTCTTCTTTAAGGTGTATCCCATGTGATTTCTCCAATTAGATCCCTGAAGATATTAAAGTCAGTTCTGAAGTTCAGGGACTGATTTATCTAGTGTCTTCCTTTCAGGATCTTTAATTCTACCATCTAATGGTCACTACACCTGACATTTGCATTCCCAGTCAATTTTTCCCTGTTTCTAAAAGCAGAGTGCCTCTTACCCTTGTCTCTTCAATCTGTATCTACTACTGAAAGATAATGATAATTAGAATTACAGATAATTAGTCTGTGAAAGGAAAAGTACGGACAAACAGTGTTCATGTTAAACTGTTGTTTTTTGAGATTGCCTGAGAAGGTTTGACTTCAGTATCATCGTTAGTGTTTGTCTGCAGGGTACATATGACATATAAGTGATAACAGGACTGAGGAAATACTGCTTTGGTTAGTTTTACAAGCTTTATGCTCAGATATCTTTGTATATGCAGCTTAAAACCCTTGGGTGTGTTGCAGCTATTCTGGTGTCGTTGCTCAGTGTTTAACTTGTGGGAACTGTCAAATACAATGGTATTCAATTTGAACTGCATTTTAGTAGCCGAGTCTTTGCATGACCTAGAGACAAACCTGTCCTTACTTAAATGCTGAAAAAATGCACAAGAAAACAGCTATGGTAATTAGTTTTGTAACTGGGTATAGCCATGTAAGTGCCAAAGTAGCAGTATGAGAAATAGTGATTATTTCTGCATCCCCTGAACTGATGAGAAGCACTATGTCACCTTAGCTAAGTCACTGTCTGATGGTGAGCAGTAATGATTGTTTCAGCCTTTCTTTTTGAACAACTGCATGCAAATGGAAAGTTTGCTAAAGGCTGAGCCAAGAAAATCTATATCGGCTTCCTTGCCCATTCTAGTCTTTCAGCCATTTTCTGGGTATCAGCTCTTCAGTTTCAGGAGAGTCTGACTGTTCCTGTCAAGCAGGGAAGCTGTTAAAAGCTGTCATCTGGAACATCAGTAATTCCAGCTGATTTGCTTCCTCTGTTGTCTTCATACCTTTTCCTGAATTTGGAAGAGGCTGCATATTGCAACTGTTTTTGAGAGAAGCATTAGTAAAACTTTCTTTTCTTGTGCAGGTTTTATTTTGTTCACCTGCAAAAACAGACTTCAGCTAGACTGATAGTCATTGCATGTGAGACATAGATAACTTGTAAGAGTTTTTGGGTGTATTTGGTTCCTGGTGACTGCAAACTCAGAGTTAAAACAAATGGACTTGTTATCAGTGAGTATAATGCCTGTCTGTGCATAGGCAGTGAATGGTTAAACTGTTCAGCTTAAAATGGGGTATAGTAGTACATAACTGAGTGAAACAATTCATGCTAAGTGTTAGTTGCATGCAGGCAGGCGTGTTCAGCCTTCCTGTTTAAACTGGAAACTTTGTCAGTTGCTGAGATACATTCATGTATGAGATACATTCATTGAAACTCGCTTAGGAAAGATTTTTAATACTGAATTGTATGAGCCACTGAATATTTATCTAAAGAGTTATTATTAAAAAATTGCTGTGTCGAGCATCCAGTTGGAAGTTGCTGTAAGTTCTGTTGATGTTAAAATCATAGGATTTTTTGTAACTTTGCTCAAGATAATTCTTGCAATCAGTTTCACGTTTCAACCTCTGAATGTGTGTAGAGGTGTCTATATATCCTTCAGCTAAGTCTTCAAAAGCTTATTTGGTCACAAACTCACTGAATACTAGAAAGAAAATATAAAGTGTAAAAACACTTTCTCAAACTACTGTGTAACTCTTACAAGTTTTTTGGTGAGTTAAGTTCAGCTGACTAGTGTTCAAACTATACTAAAAATCACTTTCATGAGCCTAGCTGTCTGTGCAGCTTTTGCAGCACAATAGTTGTGCTGAATAACCGATGAACAAATGGGGTTCTCTCGAACTACAGAGAAGCAGTGAAAAGGTCACTCTATTTGATTGCCCTGATACAATGACAAAAAATGGATAGTGAGGGGCTTGTAGCTGCCGAACCACTTACTTAACTGTAGCGAGTGAAGTGCTCTTCGAGTCTTTGCCACACCTATAAAACGTTGCCCTTTTCTCAAAAAAGCAAGGGGTAGGAAGTGGGAACCTCAGTAAATTTTAGGTGTTTCAGTTTGACTTCAGTTTTTCTTCAAGGGAAAAAAAAGTAATAGCACAGAATCTTTTTTCTGTTGGTGCTGGAGAAAACCTGCATTCCTTAGCTCTGTGACTAGATTCTAGTGGCACTTGAGCTGTCAAACCAGCTGAGCCCAGCCCACCCCGCATGCAGCACGAAGGAATGTCTTTTTCCGTTGATCTAATTTCTTTTTTTTTTAATCTCTTCCCAGCTTGACATCTGTGATTGCTGTAATTCAAAGCCATGGAATATAAAGTGTTTTATCTGTGTCGCCACTTAATGGGGACAGTGGAAACGAATTAAAACAAATTCAATATTAAATTGTTTGAGACTTGTTTGAGTATAAAGATAGAAAAAATTTTATTAAAACAGAAAAAAACCCCAAAAATGTTATTTATTAAAAACACCCTTATCAAAACAGTAAGAACTAAAGAAGAAAAACCACCAAAATTAAATCAAGTATCTGATGTAAGAAAAGACGAGTAGCCAGCACACAACAAAATAGTCCTTCTCGATGGAATAACACAAGCTTTTTGGCTTGAAGCAAAGACCTGCTTGCAAGCAAGTGTGAAGGGTATAGGAGGGGTTTCAGAGCTGCAATGACTCCTGGTGGCTAGAGGAGGTGTTGGAGGGAAGAGAGGGTTGGTGAAAACGGGCTCCCACAGGGACTTCCTGGGCAACAGAGGGAGAAAATTTAGAGATGGAGAGGGAATGAGGCTGGATAAACCTTAGGAGAGCAAACTGGAATTGACTTCCCTCCTCCCTGGGATTTGGGGACCCTGAGAAGCTTGGTGGAGACGGGAAGAGAGGCTAGCTCCCACCTCTGGGATTCTTGGGGACCTGTGGGGGGTAGGACTGGGTTTTGGAGCTCCCATGTCTCTGATGGGGAAAGGGGGCCTGAGCCCATGCTGTGGAGAGAGAGGGAAGGGCAGGGTAAGTTTTTCTAGCCCAACCAGGAATTTGCAATGAGGAAGGGATTCAAGTTGACACCAGAGCTCCACAGTGTTTGGAGAACAGTCCCTTAGGTCCCGGTCTAGCCAGCACGTGGTCAAAGATGGCGGCGTCAAGATCCCAAGGAGCAGCAAGTCCATCCAGCAGCATAACACAGCCAAAAAGAGCAATGGCGTCTGGGCTTCACCGGTTTTGTACCCTTGGTCCTGGCCCAGAATTCCTTGCATCTCAAGGCTGCGCGTTATGTGTTTTTCCCACGCTTCTCCCACCCCAGGAGGGTGTAGCCTTGCATCCCATTAATCCATCTTCTCCCTGCCTACTTCTGGTCCCAAACCATGGGAAGTTCTTTTCTTTTGCCATGTGCTGCGGTCCAAAAAATGGTGACTGCCCTCTCTCAACCTGGGCACCCTGTGCCACCCCCCACCAACCTGGCGGCCCGGGGGGACGGTGAGCGAGCCGCCATATGCCATCATGCCACGTGCCATGGCGGGTGGAATGGAACAGCTTGCCCTGCACTGCGAACCCCACCAGGCTGCGGGGCTGGGCGGCAGCAGCACGGAACACGTCCTGTGCGGGCAGCAGGTGTGCTGCCACCTGTGCCATGCCAGGGATGGGGCAGTGCTGGCACGAGGCGGGTGGTGAGCCAGAAATGGGGTACTAGGGAGCTGGGGTTCAGCCCCACCCAGGCAGCAGCAATGGGGCATCCCCCTCCCTGCCACGGCAGCGGGATTGGGCTGTGGCAGGATGCACAGGAGGGGGGAAAGTATCCTTTCCCCCCCCTCCCCTTTCCCTGCAGCCACTTGTAAACAAAGGAGAAAATGTTTTTGTTAAAAATAAAACCATAACAATCTGTCAAGTGGAAGTAAATTTCTTGCATAACAACTTTGCTCTGGCAATCTGAGGGGGGAGGTGGACCTGAGGAATACAGTTGGAATATTTGGCCTGTTCTGTGGTTACTTGGAGTAGTGCAATGCTAAAAATAATTTGTCACCCTGAAGTGGTTGGGAACATCTGGAAAGTGGTTTTGTGGCAGATTTTTACATAGTTGTCTGACACTTTTCTTGTTGCAAAGAGCAAACTCTTCTGCACATGGCTTCTTAGTTATCAGCATCACCAAAATACTTAAAACTAACTTGATTATTGTGTGGCAGTGGAGTATAAGGCATTTGTAAACTTGATGGATGTGGCATTTGCACAACTGGCTACAGTTGCTTTCTTTGGACAGGTGTTACTATTTGCTTGTTAGCTGACTGTATTTCTGTTTAATATAGAATAATGAGTGTTTGGAAGAGTGGTTCTCTTCTGTTCTGTTGCTATTAAACTTGGAGCAACTTTCTCAAGCAGGACAAAATGTTGGGAACAAGTACCTTCCTGTTATAGGGGTTGCTTCTAGTTGCATTTGCATCAATACTGATGTTTCTCTTCTCAACCATGTTATTGTAGTAGCTACAGTAACTTCATCTCTAAATGTGTTTATTCACCCAAGATTTAAAGGATTTTTCATTAATGTCTGTTAAACTTATAAGAAGATTTTAAGTTAGAAATGGATTGTCATTTAATAAATGTGGAGTTGATTTGTCTACATTCTTGTATGTGACACAGCAATGTTTTACTGTTATATGTGAACTGGATAATACTGTGTGTTTGTGCAATGCCTGGCACAGTGGAGCTCTAAAATGCTAACAAATTGCAGTGGAAAAAAAAGGCTGTTGTTTTAAAGTTGAACTTTCTGATGTCTCTTTATGATTGTGTCAAATTTAAAAATTAGCTTAAAAGACAAGTTTATGAAGGCTTTGCTTCTGTACAACTTCCAAACCAAAAGCGACTAGGATTATTTCTTTGTATGCAAGGAGTGAACCCAGGCTTTGACCAGCTTTTCCAATCACGAGAACTTAACTAAAGAAGCAGTTTTACCCTTGATACTTGTATGGCACAACACTGTAACCATCAAGTTGCTTGCTTAAGTTACCCAGTTTTGTCTCATGGTTTCAACTGAGAATTGAGTGTAGCTCTGTAACATGAAGCTACTTCTGATAGTCTGTCCATCTTGTCAAGCTGTCTACAGTAATAGGGTCAAACAAATCCATTGGTATAAAGAAAATTGCTGCAGACTTCAATATTGTGTGAACTAAGCTTTCCAGTTGGGACTGCAAGGGTAGGAATAATGCTTTAATTGGGTGAACATAGAGAAGTGTAATGTATATTAATGTTAGTCCAAAGCACTGTTTTAGAAATAGGGTGCCAGTTTGGGTGGAAATAGGTTTTAATGGCTTAATGTTGATTGTAAAAGTGGCTAAGAGTAAATTCTGAAAAATAATAAATGTTCTGAGAAACTATATCTGTAGAATGAATTAAGTGATAAAAATTCTCCAAAGAATCAGTGACAACTAGGAATTGGATTATATCACTCTTATTGATTGTCATTCATTAGTAGAAGGTTTTGATTACACTAGTAACACTTGCTGCTATGCCATAGTTTATTAGCTTTTACTGCAACAAAAAACCCAAAGCCTTAATCTCTTCAAAGAATACTTTTCTTTTTCAGCATGAATCAAGAAATAACTAGTAAATGCTGTTGAAAAGAGTTTTTAAAGCTTTATTGTATGTGATAGTGGTTTGTTATGTGGCCATATAGTAAACTTAAGATTAATTAAAAACTAATTTTAAGAGCTAAATAAGTCTTCATCCAACTTGGAATTAATACTGGCTCAGACACTACTTTATTTGATTTTTAATATTCTCTATCAGTTATTTCTGCTGAGTGGCTGCTTTTTAATAGTTTGCAAATTCTTTGTGATGCCTCCTCACATAAGCAGATCATTCTCTGCATGCTGAATTCCATGCAGAGCTGGTATAAGTAGTCATCAGCACTGAAAGCAAAATCAAGCTGGAAAATAATCCTATGATACCAAGTTTCTGACACCCTTATGTTTTTAATGGTGCTGTAAATGAACACTGTCCCTTGGAAAACAGCCTACCATTTCTAGTTAAAATCTCTTTAACATGGTTAGATATTGTTGTAGCTAATTAAAAGATCACATTGAACATGTGAGCAATCAGTGGTTTACACCATGAACTTCCTTGTACAGTAGACTTAACTGTTAGTCAGGTAAAGTAAGAGTCTTACAAAAGACAGATTGTCCAGTATGCTACAGAAAGTGGATAATTGCTATAAAACACCACGTAGTACGTGTCTTGCTGGTAAAGATACATTTACTGTGGCAGAACTTATGCCAAAAGATGAATGCTGCATTTGTTGCTTCAGCTGCATATTAGTGAGCATATTAGTGAACATGACAATATTTTTAATATAGTATTAAAAACTGAATAAAAGCGATTACTGTATTGGTAAAGAAATTTTACAGGAGTGTGTTTTTTTGTTTTCCTTCAGGAAGCTGTTGTTGCCATGAGTTTAGAAAAAATAAATCTCTTCTCTGAAACCACTGATGGTCTAGGAGGGAGCTGGTAAGGGAAGTGATGCTCTCCTTTCTGAGGAAAAGGGAAAAATAAGTGTTAAACAGTCTGGTATTCAGAAGTCAGTACAAGCTTGCATATAACAACTAGAAGATCCTAACATTCAGTGTCTGGTAGCCATCCTATGTTTTCAGTTGTGGTATATTAAAATGGCTTATTTAGGTAACAATACCTGTCAAATTATCAGTGTTTTCAAAAAGTAAAATGGATTATAAAAAGTAGCAAGAGATTTTGTAGTTAACTAAATAGCAAAAGGACATTAAGACATTTGTATTGGACATCTGCCTTATACCTAATTTAATGAGTTACTTCTTGAGTACCTTTCAGATGTAGAAGAGCAGAGAAAGAAACTGCTCTTATTGTTCTACATTTGAAAGTTATTCAAGAAGTAACAGAGAACACATACTGCTTTGTCTTTGCTTTTTTCAGCTTCTTGAATGTTTTCTGTGGCAAACATGGTTGAGGAATTCTAATTTTATGTCATTGTTAGAGATCGCAACACAACTTAATTTGTCATTCTGATGAAGGAAAAAATATCCTGGGGAGGAAGTCAGTTACTGCCTATGTATCTATAGCTTGGATTGGTATAGAGACTCTGCAGTACAACTTTTATCTATATTGGAAATGGAGATTCTCATAGGCAGCTCTGCTGTATCTGGAACCACATCTTTCTTCTGCTTGATATGGACTATGCACTTCCTGTGGTGAGATGTTTTGCTGTTACTCTGTTACCAACAAGGCCAAAAAGCTAGAAGATTGAGTAAAATTTCTAAATGCTTCTACTTGACTTAACATTTGGAAGGCTGGGAGGACAGGCTATATCTCAATTACTAGGGCAGGAGGGAGATCCTTGTCAATCCAGATCCTTTCCAACAGGCAGATATTAGCAAATTGTCAAAGATTATGTAAATCTACCAGCAATCATGGTGTTTGGTTTCTTGTTTTTCCAACAGGCATCTGAATAATGAGAATTTTAGCTCTAAAATCATGTGTTATTTTTCGGTACGGTACTATGCATGTATATGTGTGCAGCAAGATTTAGGTTAAGAAGTGCTCTGAAACTAGTGGTTCACAGATCTGGGTACCTGGAAATGAGCTGGAAGAGCTTTTGGAGTCTGCATGCTGTTTGGTATGTGATGTTTTCTTTTGACTTTCTTGTAAGGTAAAGGTAGCTATTTGCAGCTGTCAATATAATTTGTTGACTACAGCTGTACTTTGTTTTTCCTGGTTAGTTTTGTTTATACCCAAAGGTAAGAGATGACTAAAGTTATTTGACTGAAGCAGAATTATAATGTTGTAAAGTAGTTTTAATTGAAGTGCTGGTTTGGAAGAGGAAAGTCTTCTCTTGTTAAAAGAACTAATTTCTAAATTAAAATAACTGTAAAAAGTTTCACATAATCAGTATGTGTTCGTTTCTCTCCTGTTAAGTTAATCCTGTAATTATCCAAACCATCCAGGCCTCAGCTGTGTACTGGTAACAGAATTAGTAGATAATAACAGCATGAATAACTCTTTTTTGGTACCCAAATGTTGTCGCTTTGTTTGCCATATGATTCTTGTTTCATAGGTCTGTATTTTACTTGGACAGCAGGTTTTTCTTAGCCTCAAGCCAATTAAATTGTTTTTAATCACCAATGTAGACAGGTAGGTCAGTCTGCTGCTATTGGGGACCAGATGGCTGGAGTGTTCTAATTTACTTGCCAGATGACTTTGAAATTGTACTTTGCTATGTCTGAAATGCAGTCTTCAGGGCAATCATGAAAAAACCAGGTGTCCATATACAGCTCCCATGCTAAGTGAGAGGCCAGGTGCATAGGCTCTGATTCAGCAGTCTCTTTAACTTCAAGCCTGGCTTCAAGGAAAAGCCATGACTGTCACTGGTGGTATATCTGCATTGTTCATTTTGTGTAAACTAAAAGGAAGCAAATTTAGCTGCACATTTCTTTGGACTTACTTTTCAGTCTCTAATTGCATTGGCCCATTCCCCTACAGACAAGTAGGAAAACCTAAAGCTTATTAAGCCAGTGTTAAACTCACTAATTGCAAGTGACATATCAATCACACTTATGATTCAAAACAAGATGAGTAGAATGATGAAGTTGGGAATTTGCTTTAAATGCTTTTGAGAACCTTTGAAGGAACAATAAAAGTTTGTGTTTAAAGAAGAAGTTAGAGCTTGTTAAGCTTCACTTTTTTTCAGTCTTATTCAATGAGAAGGATTAGACTGTGAGGGATGACCTGTAAACCTGTTCTCTGTTTTTAATAAAAACGCTTAAACACTGCTTGTATTTTCTGTTCATGATCTGCAGAAATTCTGTCTTTACTGGAAGGTGTTTACATGTATTTTTTGAATAGCATTCAAAAACATTCTTCTAACATTTAGATGAGACCAAGAAATTTCTTGAAAATGCATCTGACAAAGTTTGATGCTGGGCTGCTATGGCAGGATGTATGCAAGTCTGTTTTGTCATGTTTGCTGCATGGATTATGGTAGGTAAGGGTCAGGGTGTGAAAAGCACTCCAACAGCTATATTTCTAAGAGACCCGAGTGAAATAGATTGAAATACCGAGAACTGGATCTACTTGATAGTATAAATAAAACCAGAATGACGGTTGCAATCAAAATATTGTGACTGTCAAGAACAAAGGTAAACAGCCATATCTTGTTTTGCATCTCTTTTTTTTTTGCCATCAGAGCTCCTTCCCAAAAGCTTCCATGTAATTAGGCTCCGATGAGTGGTTTCACAAAAGGAAAATGGAACAATTGTGAATTAATTACTGAGCCCTTGCCACTTCTGAACCTACTGAACCAAAGTGTCTCTGAAATCAGTGTGGGATAAAGGACCTGCTTGCTAGGCCTTCTATGGACAAGCCTTGTGTGGAGGGGTGAATTTTAAAAGGTACAGGATTCACAACTGGATACCGTTCATTTTGGTCATCACTTTCCTTATGTTGTAGTGTGTGAGTAAGACCCCCTCAGTATGTAACCTGAAATCAAAATGCTTTTAGGAAGATTTAATTCTCTCTGCCCATGTTACATTTTAGTTCAGACTTAAAAATACATGTCATCTCTGGNAACTGGATTTTTGTATGAAATGACTTAATGGTAAAGTTCCTTTTACAGCATACAGACTAGATTCCTTTGTGTGACACGTGGATTTGTGAAGCAGAACTCATACTTGTCGCTTATTTCTTGGGGGAAATGTGGGACTCTGCTGGTGTAACGGCCAGGACTGTTATGTGTTCGCTGGATGATAAGGGAATATTTTTAGACTCCTTGCTAAAATGACAGATGTTTTAAATTGGCTTCTGGAACACTGCAAGAACTAATTCTTCTAAGGTCATCTTCCTTTTTAACAGGGGACATCCTATAAAATGTGTGGGAAATTTCATTTCCAGCATTTTGCAAATGGTCAAACTGGTATTGTCAATATAGGCATTCAGAAGAATCCTTGTTAAGAAAAATAAATGAAATAAAATGACCCTCAAACAATAAATTTTGGACTTTGATCTTAAATGTTTGTGTGTTTTATTTGATATGATACATGCAGTTTACTTTCAAACTTGTACAAGTAAAAAGAGCTAGATGTTACTGGGTGCTTGTGCTGTTTATGTTTAAACAAACTTACAGAATTACAGAAGCTGAAACTATTTCCCCTTCTCACTGAACAGCTGTTTGATATATCCAGCAGGCTAAGAAAGTGGGAAAGGGATCTTCTGAAGCACTCCTATCTTCCTGCAGCAGAAGCAGACATGATGAAGCTGCAAAACTGGTTATAAGAAAAAAAAAATTAGCTTAATGAAAAACTTGTCTTCCTTCTTTTCCATGGAGAAAATACTCATCAGTGTTGGAGTCCAGGATGAG
>WEIV01027951.1:68283-78841 GCA_013390005.1 Calyptomena viridis | reverse complement strand
GTCAAACCATGACAATATACCATTTCATCATAGCCCCTACAACCTGACCATGCTCTGTATATCATCAGCAAATTGCCAGGACACATACAGTAGAGCATGACTTACTAGTGATCTCTAGTCAGTAGATAGAAAACCTGATAGAGCTCAGCCACTTGGATACTCATAGTCTATGGGACTAGGTGGGATCCATCCTAGAGTGATGAAACAGCTGGCAGATGAGCTCGCTAAGCTGCTCTCCATCATTTATCAACAGCTTTATCTCACNCTCGCTAAGCTGCTCTCCATCAGTTATCAACAGTTTTATCTCACTGGAGAGGTCCCAGATGACTGGAAGTTGGCCAATGTGACGTCCAACCACAAGAAGGGCCAGAAGGAGGATCTGGGAAATTACAGGCCTGTCAGCCTGACCTCAATTCCAGGCATAATTATGAAACAGATAATCTTGGGTGCAATCACGCTGCATCTACAGGATGATCAGAAGATCAGAGCCAGTCAGCATGGATTTAGGAGGGGTAGGTCCTGCCTGACCAACCTAATCTTCTATGATCAGTTAACTCACCTGGTGGATAAGTGGAAGGCTGTGGATGTAGTCTACCTGGACTTCAGCAAATCCTTTGACACCATCTCCCATAATAAACTCCTGGAAAATCTGGCAGCCCACGGCTTGGACAGGTGCACTCTGAGCTGGATTAGGAACTGGTTGGAAGGTCAAGCCCAGAGAGTGATGGTGAATGGTGTCACATCCAGTTGGTGGCTGGTCACTAGTGGTTTCTCCCAGAGATCAGTGCTGGGCCCAGTCCTGTTTAATATCTTTATTGATGATCTCGATGAAAGGTTGAGTCCACCATCAGAAAGTTTGCAGATGACACCAAGTTAGAAGCAAGTGTTGATTTGTTATAGGGTGGAAGGGCTTTGCAGAGGAACCTCAACAGGCTGGATAGTTGGGAAGATTGCAATAGGATGAGATTTAACAAGTCTAAGTGTCGGGTTCTTCACTTTGGCCACAACAACCCCATACAGGGCTACCCGCTGGGGACAGAGTGGCTGGAGAGCGGCCAGGTAGAAAGGGACCTGGGGGTACGGGTTGACAGGAAACTTAACATAAGCCAGCAATGTGCCCAGGTGGCCAAGAAGGCCAATGGCACCCTGGCCTGTATCAGGAATATGGGGCCAGCAGGACTAAGGAAGTTATCCTTCCCCTGTACCCAGTACTGGTTAGGCTGTACCTTGAGTACTGTGTCCAGTTCTGGGCCCCTCAGTTTCAGAAAGATGTTGAGATGCTCGAATGTGTCTAGAGAAGGGAAACAAAGGTGGTGAAGGGACTGGAGCACAAGCCCTGTGAAGAGTGGTTGAGGAAGCTGAGGTTGTTTAGCCTGGAGAAGAGGAGGCTCACGGGAGACCTTATCACTCTCTACAACTGCCTGAAAGGAGGTTGTAGCCAGGTGGGGGTCAGACTCTTCTCTCAAGCTACCAGTGATAGAACAAGAGGACATAGTTTCAAACTACATTAGGGGAGTTTAAGCTGGATGTTAGGAAAAAAATTTTCACTGAAAGAGTGATTTGGCATTAGAATGGGCTGCCCAGGGAGGTAGTGGAGTAACCGTCCCTGGAGGTGTTTAAAAAAAGACTGGATGAAGTAGTTAGTGCAATGGTTAAGTGATGGGATGGTGTTGGGTAATAGGTTGGACTCAAAGGTTTTTTCCAACTTTGTTAATTCTGTGATTCTGTATTCTCAGGTGTAAAGTGTGAGGAAAACCTCCCAGTGTCTTTGTGCTTAAACTGTAATCTGTTGACTCATCCAAATATTATATGACCTTTTCACCCGCGCCAGTCACAAACCTTTCTGTATTTGCTGCCTGAGTAGATTTGCATAACTGTGACTCAATCTTTGGCAGAAACACAAGCTCTGTTGGGAGTATCCCACTTACATTTTTATGAAATCTGTTCTGCAGTACAAGAATGTATGGCATATTCTGTGTATTGAAGGAAACTCAGGTTTTTAGTGAATGAAAGGTTCTTTAGATCTCTGCAGAAATTAGAACTAGAAATTACTTAAGAATTTTTCATTAAGTAAACACATTTAAGGTTGTCTGTGACAGATTTTGGTTCCACTAGTTTGAAGATACACTGTTTACCATGCTTATTTGCTTGCAAAATGATTGAGATAATGGCAACTATGCCATCCACTTGGCTGTTTCCTTTGAAGCAAAACATGCTGCCAGTTTTCTTTCAGCATCTTGTCTAATGGAATGGACACAAGATTATATACTTAAAAAAACCACATTCTCTGTTTTGATTGTTCATTTTCAAGTGATTTTTTATTCCATGCATAGACATAGTTTTCTATTTCAATTATTTAGAAGGAAAATATCCTAAATCAAAGATTGCATTTTCTTTCTGAAGTCTTGTGCCCTGTCTTTTTAAGCAAATGTGCACGTTCTGACAAATAGTGTTCCTTCCATAGGTCCCTCTTTGGATCCTTACTCACCACGCATCTGAAACTTTGCCTGCCTAGTAATGTTTTGCTCCCCAGCTAGAGGGGAACTCCTAAACTACCATACTGATTTAGTTGTGAATGCATATTTACACAATTGTTAAGGAACATGAAGAACAAAAGAAACACTCAACTTTGTTGTACCACGGCATTTTGGGGAAAAAAATACACAGAAGACTGCAGGTGTTGTAGCCTCCTTTGTAGCTGTCAGATGCTTTCGTTTGGCTGCCTTAAATTGCAATTTATTTAGAATCACACCAATAAGATGCTGAGTAACTAAGGATTCAAGACCAGACTCTGCTTTTGAGAGATGGTTGAGTCTTTGTTTTTACTGTTTTCGATGTTTGATATCCAATGTTCATGTGGATTCTGGCTATCCTTCTTAAAAATGACTCCTTGCCATAGAAAGAGTGTCAGTGAGGCAGCCATTGATTCTGTTCCACAGCAGCCAGAGCTGGCAAATCATTCAGTGTTAAAATCAGGTCACAAGAATAAATACGTAGGAGAACAGAAAGCAAAGAAAAGATGGATGTGCACAGTAGAAACAGGAAGACTTTAAAAAATATGATTTTTCTCATCCACTTCACTAGCAAATAAAGATACCAGGTACACATGGGCCAAAACATATACTTAGGTATTGACAAGGATTCTGTATTGTTTCCTCAAGATACATAGATTTTGCTGCACACTACATTTTTGTCTGGAAATTTCAGAACATTTTAATTCAAAACTTTAACCCCTGTCTGTGAAACTAATTACATCTATCCATTACACATTTTAGATTTGACCACAATGATATCCAGGAGGCTTCTTCAAAAGAAATCCATGTTCAGAACAGGCTTTTCTTTTTATTGCAGTGTATTCTGATTTGTGTTGCATTTGCCAAAGTGTCACCTCCTCCTGCATAGGAAAGGGACAAGAAAAACACTTAAAACACTTGAGTTGATCTGGAATCATGCCTCAGTCTCTTTATGTGATGTTGATTATAGAACCTTCTTGTGTTTAAAATAAAAACTAGATCTGCAATTTGTCATATTCTTGTGGCTGTTCATGAAGTCAATACGTTGACTGAGACTTCCTAGTCCCTAGCCTCCTAAGAACTTAAATCCCCACATTTTCTCATACTACTGCATTCCTCCCTCTTAAAAAGTGAACATAGGAATCACAAGTTAGGTCTCCAAATATTGAGATGAAGATAGTGAATCTCAGTATGTTTTCACACAATGTAGTTTCTTTATGGTTCTGAAGCTTTGACTCCCGACCTTCAAAAAATAAATTAAAAAATGAAATCTCCTTTCCAGTGTCCAATTATGCTTTTCAAAGCAAACTAAAATAAGTGCAACTGCAAAGTAAAAACATGCAATCATGTGTTGAAGCTCATATTAGTAAAATAAATCTAATGAATTTTTTTATTTCAAGTATCTTTTACAATAGGACCTCTTGAGACCTAAGGCTTTAAGTTTCTGGGTGAATACCATATGTTCCATAGTGTTTTACCTATTTTTTATTGTACTTTTCTCGACTGCTTTTTTTAACTGTGTAAATTAGACTATTACTGGGCCTTACTCTACTTTAGCCAACCCTCATCTAAAAAGTTTGAAGTGTTTTGTGAAGAGTCATCCATAAAGACCTGCAACATTCTATTTAGGTAGATATATTGTGTTTGATGGTGTTTTAATATAAATTTTTAAATTGAAATTCTTTAAAATCTTGACTCAGAAATTGTGTCAGTAAAAATACATGCTTATCATGAAGAGTAACATTTTCCTAGGCTGGGTTTGAGAGGAGTTCAAAAAGGGACACTGAAATATTTAATGGTTTGAGTATTGTGTATGAAGACATAACCCCAGACTCTCTGGATGTAAATTACATGACAATATTTGAAAATGTGTAATTTAGTAGTTGACTCAAGATCAACTGAAACACTGGGACCTTAATGTGGGAGACCTGAATTGTAGCCCTCTGCTGTGCTATCACCTACAGATTATGTTGTCTACCTGTAACAATTTTTCTTCTATCCTACTTCCCTTCTGAGATTCCTTCAGTCTGGAAAATTTGCTATAATGTGATCAGGCCTTTCTTTAATTAAAAAAAAAAAAGTAACAAATTAACAAAGTACAAGCTGGATCCAAGTCTGTAGAATCAGTGCAAGTATGTACTGAAATGTCTGTTTTTGCTAAAAAGCATGCAGCTTTTTATACCACTAAAATTCTTGAATTTTGGCAAGACTTATCACTGTTTCATTTCTTATCTAATCTTTATAAGTCATTCTTCACCTGCTAAACATTAGATCTTCCAAAATATTACACTTTTGGTATGAAGAGACAGGAAGACAGATGGACAAGGATCAAGAAAATTGGTTTCCTATTCAGCTCCATATAGTAAAATATCTACAAGATGCAACATATTAAAGAATTCCCTTGTTTTTGATAGTTGGGTATAGGAGATTTCCCATAGTTAAAATAAAATAGGCAATACTTCTAAGACTTCTATCAGTTTTGAAAATGAAAGAAGCTTTCAAATTTGGACAAATGATTACAAGGAAGTAGCCAAAAACTTGACTCAGGAACTGACAATCTAGGTAGAGCAAATCACTGTATGTCTCTCAAATTATTGCTTGATTTTGCTTAGTTCTTTTAACACTCCATTTTTGAAGCCTCACGCTTAACTGGGAATATTACTTATATTTAAGACTTTTAAGTTATTCCAGCAAACTTATGAAAAGCCTTTAGTTTATTATCTTTGAACTTGCATTCAGAGAAAATGGTGCTACACTTTTTCTAAGAGAATTTCTTTTCATTTAGTGAGAAAACAGGTGTTTTGGCAAAAGGGTTTACAGAAATAACATACAACCAAGAAAAAGCATTACACTAGAGCACAAGGAAACACCAACCCCATAAAATTTACTGAAATACCATTCATCAGTTTTAAGTTACCCACAAGAGAAAGAGAAGAGTGAAGGAAGCAAAGACATTAAAGGAGGAAAGAAAGAAAACAGAAAAAGAGAAGGGAGAAAAATAGTTACCACCCAAAGTTACATGTTGCCAGGTCTTGGAACAGAAAGCTGAACCAATATGGAGGCACTGTGCATCTGCTTATACGATTTGGATAATGTGGCCACTCCCTGCCGGTGGGACATTTGGTTCACTGACAACTCAGTGCCCTCCTAGCCAAAGTGATGGGGTGCTACAGCTAGTCAGAAGCTGTGTGTGGTGTGGTGTGGGCAGGCTGCTAGGAGGCAGGACTTTCTTGATGAACAGGCAGCCACATGGATCCCAAGCCATGTGTGCTCCATGGACTCAGCTGTGTTGGCTGAAGACCATGTGCCTTCCTGATCTGCCATGTGCTCTCTGTGGGCAGGCCTGACCACATGCCTGCAGCCTGAGCTAGCCCTTACCCTTCCCTCCCTCCCCAGTGAGTTGGCTCTGATATACATAAATTCAGTGAGATTTGAATCCAATATCTTACAGTTCTTAATTTAATTACATTCTCCATAATATTAATATATCTGTACTTCATGCTTGATTTTTCCTTCTGTATTGTAGATTTTATTTAAACTCTTTGAACATTGCTACAGTGTTCCAAGTAAGCTAAAACTCTTTATCAAAACAATATTTAAAAATATATATCCCAGTATTTGAAATTTGTTTATTTGAAATGAGAACATCTAAGATGTGTGCCAAAATGTAAGGCAAAAGTTCACTGTCTGGAAGTGGGCTTTGGACAAAAATCTTAGAAATTATAAATCTGTGAGGAATCTATTGCCAATAATACCTTTTTTTTTGTTTATATTTAGAAAGCTGGGAAAACGCAAGCCAAATAATTATTTGATTTAGATTAGATTAGGTTAGATATTAGGAAGAAATCCTTTACTGTGAGGGTGGTGAGGCACTGGAACAGGTCGTTCAGAGAAGCTGTGGATGCCCCATCCTGGAAGTGTTCAAGGCCAGGCTGGATGCGGCTCTGAGCAACTTGATCTAGTGAGAGGCATCCCTCCCAATGGCAATGGCATTGGAATTTAAATGTGATTTTAAATGTCCTTTCCAGCCAAAGCCATTCTACGGTTCTTTATTTCTATGGTTTCTAAATAGAAAACCTGCAACAGAATCCATGAGAGCTGCTGTTGCTCTATGCAAGTCAAAGTAGGGTTATTGCAAACATACTATTGGGGAAAATCTTGAAGAGGATGTTGTCTGAATTATTGAATCCTTCAATGGGTTGCAACACGGATAGCATGAAATTCTACGAGAAGCTAAGAAAGCAGACAAACCAGTAGGTCATTTATCTTTCCCTGCAAAATAGCTCAAAGTCCACTTGACTTGATAGACTCAATGCTGGTAAGTATAGATGCTGATGTCTAGCATGGGGTCTTCAGGTGAATTAAAAAGTGTCTATGCATGCTTAAAAAGGTTGTTCAAAAAGAGAAATTTGAATTTACTGGAAGCAAGGGAGTCTTTGGAGGATGGAAGAATCTATAACATGAGGAGTAGTCTCTGCCATAATCAGAAGGAAAAAGACTACTGTAATGAATATTAAAAAGGATTAAACTATGAGCTAGGGAAGACATACAGCAAAAAGACAATTCATCTAGGAATAATAGCAATACAAATGAAACTATTTTATGTATCCAATAACTCGAACTGAGACTGAAATTCTATTGCTCAGGTGATACAGGAACAAAGGGGAGAAAAATCCATTAAGGCAATAGAGGTCAGTGTAAATGCTTCCTCCAAATCTAATAAAATAACAGGTCACTAGTAAAGAATTAAATAAAAATGACCTAATGAAATTAAAAACTGAACACTTATGAGTGAAAATTTGAAGACTATCACAGTTGCCATAGTTCATACGAAACCAGAAAGCAAAAAGGGGAAAAGTCAGGAAATATTCTTCTCTATGAAGACCCTAAGAAAAAAATGNGTTTTGTTTTTTTTTTCCTTTTTAATACTAAAGTAATGTCATAAAAGCCCTTGTTCCAGGAAGTGACAGACTAGCAGTGGGAGTTAGGAAAGCATACTTCCCTCCACCCCTGCACCCCCTTTCTTCAGCAATACAGATTAACAGGGAAAATTAAAGCTGCTTTTTCTCTTCTATCTATATCTTGCTGTTACTGTCAAGCTGTGTAAGGTCAAAGAGATTTCACAGCATTGCTGAGGGGCAGGAAAGGTATCAGCAGACAGCGAGATCATACTACATATGTAGTATTGCTGATTGCTGAAAATTCCTGAAGCAGAGGATCGAAGGGAAGGAATTATGATTAAGATTAAAGACTTTCAAGATCTTTACAGTGGATTTTCCTCTGCAATGTAGTTGTATGTCATATGTTACCTATTGTTACATACCATTGCTTAACCAAGATGAGATGTAGAATCAGGTTAATTACAAGAGAGAATCTACTTTTCTCTGATGTACTCAGCTTTGACCATAGTCACATATAAAATACAGCTTTTTTCTTGTACAGTGTAGTGCTTTCCATGTTCCTAGCTGTTGGAACGCCAAGAAAGCTTTTTCCATTTGCTGGTGGAGCTCCTTGGGGTTGTAAAGAGGAAAAGATGTTTTAGAGATCTAAATATAAAGGAATTCAATTTTAACATATTAAGAAATTTAGGACCTTTTAGACAGATTCTGAAGGTAGAAGAAAATGAGATGCAATGTTGCATTAGATATGTTTTTAGTATTTTCTTCCTTTTGTAAAAGCTGTAATTTTCAGAGTTTAGAACCAATTTGACATCCCTGGAGTTAGAGCTTTTTTGTGTCCATTGTCCATTAGGTGAATTGCTAAGCCAAGAATGGAATCCATCTATAATGTATAAAATACTGTAAAATCTCTTAAAAACAGTCTAGGTAGGGAAGAAAGCATCAGGAGTCCATTAAATTTGAAGACAGTGGGTTCTGAGGTTCTTCTTATAATCAGATAATGGGGTTTTGTGCTTTGGTAAGAGGCATTAGATACAGGAAGATTTATGTAAAAGTTTGAATTCAATAAAAATTTATACAGAACTAATGCAAAATGCATTCTGTTTGACATTTGAGACAGCTTTCAAACCAGTATTTTGTTTTTGTAGCTTTAATACTATTTATTATGTTTTGATACAAATTAATAAATAACACATGAAATGATATTGCCAGTGTTACAGGCTTTAAAGACACCTGTCAGAATTCACTATAAACTTACATTCTCATGCCTTCATAACTTGGACATGAAAATATGCTCTTATCAGGGAAGTTCACAGGTGCTGACATATTTGTTAATAATGAAAAACAAATCCTCTCTGCAGAGAATATAAATTGTTAAGAAAAATATTGCACTGTTGAAAAGCAACTGAGTATGAAAGGAACAACTTTTTCTAAAACTTCCTTAAGAAGATTCCATGTTTCACAGTGTCTCATTTGTGTCTATCCTTAGCTGTGCTCTTCTGCACAGCTCACCTGCACCAAGTCTTCTCAGCACAGTGGTGATCTGCAGGTGCAGCCACAACCAGCATATGAATGGAACTGGCTGTGACAGAAGCTGTCATTTAGAGCTGTGCTGTTCTCAGGTTCAGTCAGCAGCTGTAAAGGACAGCCTCAACAATGTGTACCTGGGACAGGAGCAGGGCAATGTTTCAAAATACTTGATAAGTACTGGAAAACATAGGAACAGGCTTGAGGTACTGGGTTTGCATTTATTTTTACCTGGTGACTAAATACACACTGAGAAGAGATATCCTAAAAAGTTTCTGCTACACCATTTACTCATGCTTCCTCTGTGATTTAGGGCAAATATTCTCAAGCTTTTTATTCTTTTTACTCTGGAAAGAAGATGCATCTCCCAGTAGGAATCTGTTCAATGTACAGGCAGGAAAATAATGGATATTCTGGATTTGATAATTCCAAAGTTAAAAAACCTAAGAATCACTTTGAGTTTGAGTTACAATGGATTTTTTTTTAACTTTTCATTGTAGAAAATGCATTTTAATACTCAGTCAGCATGCTAATTATTGTATAGTATATTATATTGTATAACCCATATATTATTTTAATGCTTCATCCTTGCTAATTATATTTCTACCAACAAGTTTTCTCTTTTGAAAATATTCCAGCCATCCAAACCTGTTATTGTTTCACCTATTTTCTGTTTATCATTCCAACACATCTTTGGCTCATTTACAGGTGTTCTTGTAGCTCTTTCCTCATTATTCTCATATTGCTTCTACTCAGATCTGAAAGCATATTCTAAAGGTTTACGCTAACCCACAAGGTGAAAAAAATAACAATTTCTAGGTTTTATTTTGGACTATTGAGCTGATCATGGGAATGGAAGCAGAGTAAATGGCAATTTTTGCAAACCAGTGATTTGGCATGGAGAAGGGTCAAAATATCCTACAGTGAATATTCACTGCAAGAATTATGTGGGAACTGAGAAAATTCATTGAAAACAACTAAGGTGCAGGCAGTGGATCATTTCTGGGAGCCAGAAACCATATACAAAACAGAATGTTACTAATTTTGGTTGGTCCTTTCTATCCTGCCTCTCCCCTGGGTTTGTGTGTCAATTCACCATATTCAGCTTGTGCATTAGGCAATGTAATAGATACACCTCAACAATAAAGCTTTTACTATTTCCTTTTTGACAATCTTCTCTTNCTGTTCCACAAAGGTTCCCTAAACACTGATAAGCAACAATGAAGATTGGGTGGTGTGAAAAATACCACAACCAAACTTCAGTAAACCAGGCACCGGATGGGGATTTTGACCTGTGCCAGGTCTCCATCAGGATACGATAAATGCCTGTCACACTACTCCAAATTTAGTTTGCTGACTAGAGTACTCACCCCTCCAAAAAACCTAAAGAAATGATATATAAAGAAGATGGAAATAAGAAGAAACTGGGAGAAGCTTTTCCACCAGACTGCTGGAGCAGCTGATGAGTTGACTCTTTTCCACCTCGTGTAGGGATGTATATTATATTTAAATATATGGGTAAGCCATAACTTATGTGTGCTAACTGCTTGCTTTAGAAACTAAAACTTGCTTTCTTCATAATGTTCTTAATAGACTGTTTTGCTTTAGAACTTGTGCTTA
>WEIV01027951.1:41634-63513 GCA_013390005.1 Calyptomena viridis | reverse complement strand
TATTTTTTCTAGATTATTTTTTTTTTTTAGGTAAATGCTCAGTAGAAGCACACAAGTGACCACTTTTGTACTGCTCGGTCTTGTCTTGACTGGGACCTTTGCTGCTGTGACAGAAAGTTCTAATCTGCCAGAGATTGTAGGAATAATGCATCTAAATTCAACAGAATAAATAATCAGGATTGAATTTAAGCACATGTGCAGCATTTTTATTGGACTCGGGCCTGCATACTAAATAACAAAATAGATGGTGTGGGCTAAAAAGCTACAGAGGGTTTTATATATGAAAAATTTTAATTTCTTCCCTGACAAAATGAAAATTTGAATGAGTCTTTGTACACAGTTTTATGTTATCTGTGATCCAAATCATGTTGTCAGCTGGTCTGTGTGATGCAGTACAAACTTCAACACATTTGATTATGCATGCATCCCACACATTCAGGCATACCGAATAGTCTTTGGCATATGGCAAGACCAAAACTAAAAATTACTGTAAAGAGAATATGATATAAATTCAAAGGAGTATGATGGAGAAATAAATTCAAGTTAAACAACAATTAACATAGTTACAACATGAGTGTGGTGTATCTAAATTTGCCTGACAATTATCATTACATGACATTCAAAACAATTTTATTTTTTACTTGACTTGCTACACCTTGACTTGAGCTACAGTCCTGCGAATTTGGACAAATTCTTTGAACACTATGGAAAAACATTCTCAGAAAGTCAGACTATTTGCAAGAATTTGAGGAAACAAATAAAAATGAAAATGTAAAATGAGGTCACTGTGTCAGATTGTCAAATTGCACAGCGTCAACCTCCAATACAGCTGAAATTGTCAGGAACAGAACTGGACACTGTAAACTGGACACTCTCTGGAGAGCTTTACAGAACTGCAGCAATATCTGTCTCTGTGTTCAGCTTGGTCAATTACTGCTCCAGTGGTAAGAAAACTTTGTGGATTCAAGCTCAGGGAACTTTCTTCCCTCTGCATAGTAAAGCACACATATCTAATACTTTCAGATACTTCTTAATATTTAAAGTGGGTTTGTTTTAGCATTTTTTGTACTATAACCCAAAAGTTACTTTCTGTATATTTATTTAGTATTTATTTCTGTTAGTGTTCTGTATTGTTTTAATTCCTGATGTAGGCAGAGATAAATTGACCTGAAGCAGCACTTTTGTGGTCAACATGGGCAGAGAGAAAGATATGTGGGTTCCTATGTTTTCAAGACATGAAAATATCATAGATTTGACAATTATTTTCTTTCTTCTATGTTCTAGAGATACTGTCGAGGCAAATATAATTTTTCAGAAACAGAAGGAGGGTTGGGACTCATCCCAGCATTGTTTCTATCAGTGTTCACTGACAGTAACTTTATAATCTCCTCATCTATTTCAAATGTTTACTAGTTATTGAATAGTTAAATTCTCCTATTTGTTGAAAATGAACTTCCAGGACACTGGAAATGAAGAGGCAAAGGACGTGCAACACAAATTTTATGTTATTTAACAAGCATCAGCATTTTTTTTTTCCCCAGACAAAATGGCAAATTTCATAGGACAAGAAATACTTTGTCTAGAGGAAAGTAACTATCAAATTCAGATAAAGATGCAAAAAATTGCCTGTCAGCTGAATGAAGCAGTTCATATATAGTTCTGGTGTCCTGCAAGTGCTAGGAAATGTTATTTTGCTTTTCCTCTATTACTTTGAGTTGAGAACTCACTCTGTTGCAGTCATTGGAGGTATTATTGAAGTGAATAGATGATTCTCATGGCTCAGGTCATGAATGGTAACTTGCTAAGCCAAAATAACCTAATGGCTCAGCTGAATTTAGTAGGCAGAATAATGTGCAGTCTTTGCTTATTGTAAGAAATCTAAAAGCATTTAAGATTGTACTTTTTAAAAATACCTAAAAAATTTACAAAATTAATGGAGGGATGGTTTTTTAGATATAGGAACATATTTAGGCTGTCTCTGCACTGTCTCACATGTAGGAATTGTACTAAAAGGAGGAAATGGTCATTTGATAGGATCTTGGCATCTCTACCTCTTTCCCACTATGACTACATGATCCTATTACCTCCAAGTGAGCAGTGAGCCTATTTAGTCTGATTAAATGTAAAACTTCTTACATTTCTCCTACTCTCTCAAAGATGAAATGATAGCATTGTCATTTACCAGCAACGAAAACAGCACCCTGGCACTAGGCACCTCTCAACAGTCCTTCTCAGGGTAATTTTGCCAGATCCTGTCTATTTCTGAACTATGTGCAATATCATGATGTGCCCTTCTCTCTCTTCTTGCTCTTTCTCCCCTCCCTGTTGCTACTTCTCCCTTTCATTGAAATGACACCTAAAGAACAAATCACTTCCTTTGTATGGAGCCTTCTTTTTCACAGTGGGGCTCTTGATCTGAACAAATGCAGAGATGTCAAGCTGTATAAACATTCAGGAAAAGATATGTTTCATAAAAGTTCCTACTCTGGAAAATTATATACTACTTTCAAAATGCTTTGCCACTTTTAAAAGTGTAATTATACCCTTCTCCTTAATGACTGACGTAGCATATGTTTACACGTGTTTTAGCTGACTTATGACAGTACACAGAAGCACATTTTACATATGGTTTCAACAGCCAAAAGATAATGGGACCAACATCTGAACCTGTCTGCTAACATTACCCAAGTACTTTTGAACACAAAGTACATGTAGTGCCAGTGCTTGTCCCCTCACTGGCCTTCTCTCTGTATAATAAATTATGGGTTTTTTTCTCAAGTCTGAAATCCATGTCAGCTCAGCCTTTCCAGTTCTGTTTCAAATTCTTTTGTTTTGTTAGTTGGCTAGGAAGTGGGGGGGGGAGTTATTTGTTACATATGTTCTTCTCATAATTTTCCCTCAATATTTTCTAAATATGTACTTGATTATGGTAGATTGGGCCTGTATGGTAGGGCTGAGTTTCAGCCTGGAAAAAATGTTAGTATTTTGGCTTTAAAGAGGTCTATGGAACAGAGGTTTAGTTACAGTGTTAAGGAGCCTTTCAACTCTAGGCTGGTGGCTAAATATGTGACCAAGGGTGTGGTAGCTGAAAATTATTATGCTTTAGCGGGTTTATGGAACAATGAGGTGGCCCCAGCCTGACAGTCACCAACCAAGTATTGCTGTCAAAGTCATTACTACTTCCTTTGAAGGTTTCGGGAAGGCATTCAAGACCTGAATATGGATGGAAAGGATGCTCTTTTGTGGACTGCTGAGAAGCAGTTGTCAGGCTGCTCAGCACAGGGAGTGAACAAAAGCAAGGGCTTTCAGCACTCCAGGAATATGGGCACAATGAATTCAGTGTGTTGCCTAAGCCACAGCTGCCAGAAAGCTTTTAAGATGCAGACATAAGTGGAACAGGGCACTTGTTTCATACTTCGTGAAAAAGACACTAAACAAACATAGAACCATATGGTCTCTCACTCTCTGGGCCTCCAGGGTTGGGAGATCTACTGAGAAAAGGAGTTCAGTTTTTTGAGGGAGAAATTGCCTTTCTTCACTTAACAGCTGTTCTGGCATTTCTAAAGTACACATTAGAGAAACTAGAAAGAATACAAGTATTTCTGCAACACTTTGCTCATGCTAAAGCAACAGCAAAATCTATTAAAAACAACTACTAAAATGTTTATAACAATGGACAAAAAATATTGTAGAGTAATATTCCTGATCATCTCTACTGCCACCATGCATGTTTGCTAGACTGTCCTCCTTAGCTGACACTCTCCCAACAGAGGCATTTCTCTTTCTTATTAACAATTAAAACACATGGACAATTGCTTAGAACTAGAGGAGCAAACCTAATTGCCCAAACTGACAAAGCTGACACTGCACATCTAAGCAAGAAAGTACTTAGTGTAGCAGGCAGGATCAATGCACTGATTATATGACTAATATTACCGTCCTCGAACGGGCAGAGGTCACCAGTATTGAGGCCATGCTGTTGAGAATGCAACTGCGCTGGGCAGGGCACGTTTCCCGGATGGAAGATCACTGCCTCCCTAAGGTTGTGTCTTATGGTGAACTCGCCACTGGCTGCCGCAATAGAGGAGCCCCAAAGAGGAGATACAAGGACTCCTTGAAACAGCACCTCAGTCTTGGCCATATTGACCACCATCAGTGGTCCACTCCGACCTCAAATCGGGAGACATGGAGACACACCATCTATAACACTGCTGCCTCCTTTGAAAACTCACGTAAAATTAGCCTTGAGGAGAAAAGACATGGCAGAAAGAACCGTGCCTCATCAATACCACCCATGGAGACTTTTAGCTGTGCCTTTTGTTCCCGAACTTGTCTATTCTGCATTGGCCTTTTTAGCCATCAGCGTGCTTGTAGCAAGCATGGGTAGAGCCCTTCCCATATCTCCGTTCATGAAGCTTAGCCATGATGATGATGATTGCCATTAGATGCTCTTCCCCTTTCCAAGGTTAGGTAAAAAAACAATACTGTTTTTATACTGTACTAGGTCTATCTGAGCCCCAGCAGCCTTAGCAGTGCTAGGAGATAACACTCCACTGTTTTGACTGCTGTGAGGCAGAGGCAGAGGGGACACGAGCAGGTCAGGTGACCCAGACTGACCAAAGGGATATTCCAGACCGTATGACGTCAGCTCAGATATAAAAGAACAGGAGGGGTGGGGGCACGGGGTTGTCCCGATGGCTGCCTGCTGAAGGGACAACCAACGCGTAGGGCCCTGCTTCTCAGGACGCGAGCTGACCTCATGGAATGGGAAGTAGAGATTAGACTCTCCTTTGCTTTGCTTCCTGTGCATGCAAAATATTTTTTTTTTTGTTTGTATTAAACTGCCTTGTCTTAACACCATGAGTTGCTGTCATCTTATTGGTAAAGGGAAGGGACGAGAGACTGTCCTGGTACTTGGCACCCAGCCAGGGTCAACCTGTCACACATATCCAAACCATGGACTCTGGCATTTCTTTGTAATGTACAGAAATGCAAAAACTTCATTTTCCTAGTGATGCAAATCCAGGGTACCTTTTGTAAAACCCCTGAAAGACCAAGTCATAATAAGAGATAACCTGACATAAATGTCTTCAGAATATAAAAACTGTTTAACAAAGTTTAAGGAGAATGCCACATGATGACTCCTTCTTCATCAGTGTATCTCACAGGCAACATACAATCTGTGAACTCAAAAGAAAAACTGATGTCTTAAAAAAAGGGATTAGATTCAAAGTTGGTGTGGGGTTGTCTAGCTCAATTGAAGTTAATAGAATTAATACCTTATTCCAGGCAAGTGATTAAAAAAAGTTATATATATAATTTATAAAATTAAAAAAGCCCCATACTTACATAATATTAAAGCATGTTACCTCTCACAGACTATAAAAACAGAAAACCAGTAAACTTGTCTGGGACTGATAGTCATCATTTGCTTGGACAAGCTAATACATCACTGAAATAGATTTAACTTACTTCTAAGGCAGAAGTAAGTAATTTGAATTCTCAGTGATCAGTGTTCATGTACTGTTCCAGAAGGAGGTTTCTGGGGTCAATCTCATTTTGTGCCATGCAAAAGTAAAAAAAATCAATGCTTCCCACTAACAATGCGCCACTGCTCAGAGAACAATGATTCCCTAAGGTATGTTAATTTATTTACTGCTTTCACTGACTTTAGTGGTGTTAAAGTAGTATGCATTTGAATATATCTGATCAGTCCATATATAATTAAAAATGTCTCTAAGAAAATATCTTTGTCTTTCAAAATCCATATACGTCTGAAGCATCAAATTGGCAAAAAAGTCACAGAGGTTCAAGTTTAATTAGAAAGAATAAAAACATGTTTTATTGCACCTTTTACCTCTGCACATCCTGTGATAAGAATGTGAATTCTAAAAAGTGCTTTACTGTAACAATTCTTCAACTGTTGATAAGAATTTGTGTTATCTCATACTTTTTATGTTCTTGGAATTGTACCTATAAAACTTCAGGTTTTTAGTGTGATGGTGAATCCCTATCAACACCTTGACAAACCTCAGACATCTAACTATATGCATATATATTTATAATTCACATTCAGGCATCTAAAAATAAGTCTGACACTCTCAGGTGATGAATACTACATCACTGTGAGTTGAAGTGAGTTAGTGTCTCTGAAATCCAGGTCACTCACTGAGTTGCCTAAATATTGATTTAGATTCTTCACTTCAAATACTTTAGTCTGACAACTTTGTCCTTAACTGGTACTTTTTTTTCTATTCTTCCACTGCTAAAGATGTCTGCAAAAATAATTTTTCACTTGATTTTTCTCCCATTCAACTTTCTCCTACTTGTTTCCCGTGGTTTTTTTTGATGTCCTGTTTCCTTCCCTCTCATGCTTGCCGGTTTTTACCCAGAAACATGTTGTTGAACACGTGAAAAGATTATTCCTCAGTTTAAGTTTTTATGGTTCCTCAAACCAAATATAGTTTCTCTATGGCTTTACTATGGGCCAATTTATTAAACAAAAATAAAAAAAAATCCAATTCACTGGACATTTGTCTGTCTTCACTCTTGTCTCTCTGGCTGCCCGTATGGGTTATCAACTCTGATGATCGTATCAGACATTATGCAATTGATCATCTCTAAGCAGTTTGCACTGTATTGCTGTAAGCAACATCAAGTATCTTTCATTGTCCATCTCTTGACATTGATAAGATCTGATTATTAGAGAGATGCCTCTGCCCAAATTAAGGTGCAAACAAGACCATATGCAAAGTCAATAGCATGGATTTTATTTAACAGTGAATGTGAGATAGAGAGAGCTAGAAAGAAGTAGAATAGGTGGTGTGGGTGGAGAAAGAAAGTGAGAGAGATAGATTAAATAGAAAGGTAGATCCAGATGGCAATCTGTTGCTTCTCTTCATCCTGCCTTCTCAGTGATGGGGATCCAACAAAACATAGAGTTCAATGGGTTAATATTGTTTCAGATATATGTGGGAATGCCCAAGAACTGTCTGTTGCAACACTGTGGGTCATGTGCAGTTCTCTGGAGGAAGGACCCAGAAATGAGTCTAGGGGACTCCAGGGGTGTTTGAGAGTTTATGACACCTAACATTGAGCATCTCTCTCTCGTGTCAGCATAATTTAGGCAGTTATGCCCCATCAGAAGGGATGAAAACTCTTAGGCTTATGTGTCAGTGTGAAGGTCCTGTGTGAGTGTGACCTTCCTGGAGGTGGGGGATAAGAGGAGGAGAGTGTAGTTTTACAACTGAGCAAGTTTGTATAATGGAGGATGCCACCTCCAAAGGATCTGCTTCTTGTCTTTCTCCCTTATCCGGCTCAAAACCTAAAGCCTTGGGGTGCTCATCCTCACTGTCTTATGTGGATCAAGAATTTTTGCCACTGTCTGACCACCACCCACACAAAAACTCTCCTCCTCCCCCTCAAGGTTGCAAACCCATCCCCAACAAAGCACCTTGCCACCTCTGCAAATGACCAAATGTTTGAGCCATTGAACATTACCATTTCAGTCTCTCGCAGATATGTAACTTTGTGCACATATTGTCTCTGTCCTGAACTTACCTCCTTTAAAAAGTCTGTCTTAATAGTAAATGGGCCACCTTGCACCTTCCCAGCTTTCAGGACTATAGGTTTCTTAATTAGTATTAAAAGCCAAGATGACAGGAATACACAGGATGAGACACCAGATTTTCGATTGAGAGAGTCTGCCCACTCAGACAGTAAGTATGTGTTGTGTGACACAGAGACAACTTATGTCTTTCTGGTCCCACTACAGTCCGTAGACCTCTATAATAAAACTGGTAGTTCCTAAGTGAGGCCAGAACAAGATTTGCTGTCCATGTCATATGGTATTGCACAGGGTACAGATTTAGCCTAGTTTGCAGGCACTCTACTATCTTCATTTCAAAAGCATTAGGGGAATAGACCCTGACAGTGGTCAGAAGAGTAACAGCTAAATAGCGACTCCCTTGGCATCAAAGCACCATACAATGAGGGCAAAGAGATACCAGGAAGCAGTTAGTGTTGGTTGGTGAGGAAAGAAAAATGAAAAGCAGGTGTTTTTTAACCTGTTACACCAGTTACAGAGATACCTTGATCACCTATGCTCTGAAGACACTAATATGGGAAAGAGAAGATAGCAGGAAGTACCCTAAATTCCACACTCTGAATTGAAAAGTATGTTCTAAATTTATGACATTTAACTTATTTTGGTACAAAAGAATGAACATTCTTTAACCCAACTGAAAAAAAAAAAAAAAGCTAGAAGGAAGAGGTCAACTGGTGCTACTTCTCAAAATATTAGGATTTGCCTGCTAGATTGATTTTGATAATGATGAAATTATTTCACTGAAATGAATGAGCAACTAACTTAATTAATGTATTGGATTTACATTGCAAGGTTTTGGTATGGTATGGCAGCAGGGATGGCTTGTTTGGGAAGGACTCATATTGGAGAAATTCATGGAAATCTTTCACCTGTGTGAAGAACCCTACACTGAAGCAGAGAAAGAGCATGAGGAATCTTCCCCTTGAGGAGGCAGGAGCAGGAGAGGCCATGTGTGATAAACTGACCATAATCCCCACTTCCTGTGTTGCTGCACTGCTTGGAGGGAGGAGTTAGAGAACTGGGATTAAAGCTAACGTTTGCAAGAAAGGAGCAGTGGTAGGATGGTGGTTTTATGGTATGATTTTATTTCTCATTATCCTATTCTCCTTTTAGTGCAATAAATTAAATTAATTNAAGATTATTCCTCAGTTTAAGTTTTTATGGTTCCTCAAACCAAATATAGTTTCTCTATGGCTTTACTATGGGCCAATTTATTAAACAAAAATAAAAAAAAATCCAATTCACTGGACATTTGTCTGTCTTCACTCTTGTCTCTCTGGCTGCCCGTATGGGTTATCAACTCTGATGATCGTATCAGACATTATGCAATTGATCATCTCTAAGCAGTTTGCACTGTATTGCTGTAAGCAACATCAAGTATCTTTCATTGTCCATCTCTTGACATTGATAAGATCTGATTATTAGAGAGATGCCTCTGCCCAAATTAAGGTGCAAACAAGACCATATGCAAAGTCAATAGCATGGATTTTATTTAACAGTGAATGTGAGATAGAGAGAGCTAGAAAGAAGTAGAATAGGTGGTGTGGGTGGAGAAAGAAAGTGAGAGAGATAGATTAAATAGAAAGGTAGATCCAGATGGCAATCTGTTGCTTCTCTTCATCCTGCCTTCTCAGTGATGGGGATCCAACAAAACATAGAGTTCAATGGGTTAATATTGTTTCAGATATATGTGGGAATGCCCAAGAACTGTCTGTTGCAACACTGTGGGTCATGTGCAGTTCTCTGGAGGAAGGACCCAGAAATGAGTCTAGGGGACTCCAGGGGTGTTTGAGAGTTTATGACACCTAACATTGAGCATCTCTCTCTCGTGTCAGCATAATTTAGGCAGTTATGCCCCATCAGAAGGGATGAAAACTCTTAGGCTTATGTGTCAGTGTGAAGGTCCTGTGTGAGTGTGACCTTCCTGGAGGTGGGGGATAAGAGGAGGAGAGTGTAGTTTTACAACTGAGCAAGTTTGTATAATGGAGGATGCCACCTCCAAAGGATCTGCTTCTTGTCTTTCTCCCTTATCCGGCTCAAAACCTAAAGCCTTGGGGTGCTCATCCTCACTGTCTTATGTGGATCAAGAATTTTTGCCACTGTCTGACCACCACCCACACAAAAACTCTCCTCCTCCCCCTCAAGGTTGCAAACCCATCCCCAACAAAGCACCTTGCCACCTCTGCAAATGACCAAATGTTTGAGCCATTGAACATTACCATTTCAGTCTCTCGCAGATATGTAACTTTGTGCACATATTGTCTCTGTCCTGAACTTACCTCCTTTAAAAAGTCTGTCTTAATAGTAAATGGGCCACCTTGCACCTTCCCAGCTTTCAGGACTATAGGTTTCTTAATTAGTATTAAAAGCCAAGATGACAGGAATACACAGGATGAGACACCAGATTTTCGATTGAGAGAGTCTGCCCACTCAGACAGTAAGTATGTGTTGTGTGACACAGAGACAACTTATGTCTTTCTGGTCCCACTACAGTCCGTAGACCTCTATAATAAAACTGGTAGTTCCTAAGTGAGGCCAGAACAAGATTTGCTGTCCATGTCATATGGTATTGCACAGGGTACAGATTTAGCCTAGTTTGCAGGCACTCTACTATCTTCATTTCAAAAGCATTAGGGGAATAGACCCTGACAGTGGTCAGAAGAGTAACAGCTAAATAGCGACTCCCTTGGCATCAAAGCACCATACAATGAGGGCAAAGAGATACCAGGAAGCAGTTAGTGTTGGTTGGTGAGGAAAGAAAAATGAAAAGCAGGTGTTTTTTAACCTGTTACACCAGTTACAGAGATACCTTGATCACCTATGCTCTGAAGACACTAATATGGGAAAGAGAAGATAGCAGGAAGTACCCTAAATTCCACACTCTGAATTGAAAAGTATGTTCTAAATTTATGACATTTAACTTATTTTGGTACAAAAGAATGAACATTCTTTAACCCAACTGAAAAAAAAAAAAAAAGCTAGAAGGAAGAGGTCAACTGGTGCTACTTCTCAAAATATTAGGATTTGCCTGCTAGATTGATTTTGATAATGATGAAATTATTTCACTGAAATGAATGAGCAACTAACTTAATTAATGTATTGGATTTACATTGCAAGGTTTTGGTATGGTATGGCAGCAGGGATGGCTTGTTTGGGAAGGACTCATATTGGAGAAATTCATGGAAATCTTTCACCTGTGTGAAGAACCCTACACTGAAGCAGAGAAAGAGCATGAGGAATCTTCCCCTTGAGGAGGCAGGAGCAGGAGAGGCCATGTGTGATAAACTGACCATAATCCCCACTTCCTGTGTTGCTGCACTGCTTGGAGGGAGGAGTTAGAGAACTGGGATTNGAACTGGGATTAAAGCTAACGTTTGCAAGAAAGGAGCAGTGGTAGGATGGTGGTTTTATGGTATGATTTTATTTCTCATTATCCTATTCTCCTTTGAGTGCAATAAATTAAATTAATTTCCTCAAGCTGAACGTGTTTTACCCATGACAGTAACTGGTGAAGGATCTCTCCCAACTTTCTTGCTCTTGGGGAACAGATCTGTAGTGCACAAACTAATAAAAGGCTGACGTTGGAAAAACTTCTTAGTAAATCTTACCTTCATAGTGTAAACATAATAGATATTTGACACTGTGAGAGTGAGATCTGGGTTCTCATTTTACTGATAGTTTTTGCATGTATTCACAATGTATCATTCTTTCAAATGACCTAGGGTACAGTAAATAGTCTTCTGAGACTGTGCTTCCTGAGTGACACTGGCTACTCTCAAATGACTCCACTTTCCCAGTCCTTGTTCTTTCCTTAATACTAAGAGATGAATTATTTTTGAAATAGGAACATCAGCAAGTAATGTTTCTACTATAAAATACCCACAAAATTTATTCTCGTGTGAATTTTTTTGATACCTACTTTAATCTGAGAGAAGAAATTTTGAATAAGTAGATATTTGTAACACTTTCTTAATATATTAATTTATTTTAAATGATGTTTTCAAATATTTAGAGATTATATACTTCTTACAATGTTATTTTACAATAATGAAAGTATAGGTTATTAATATCACATAAACGATTTGCAGAGAAATGCAAAGAAAAATCTGAGGAGTTTTGCCTCTTTGAGTAAGTATAATATAAAGTACAGGATTTTACTATGAAAATTTCAAGTAAAAATATGTAAATATATCTTTTAGATAGTATACTATTTTTGGAGTATGGGAATATTGGAGCTTTTATATTCATTTATAATCTAGTTAGTACTTTAGGCTTCACAAGTTTAAAGGACTGTGCAGGTAAAGACATATAAATATATCTGAACTATGCTTACCTGAGTATTTTGCTTCACCCAGTATTACAGTTTACAACACACTACATTGATTAATGCTTTAATCTAGTATAGCCTAAATGCATGTGAAACAAGTGAAATACACAAATTATTCAAGGGTTGGAGGTGCAGGCTTGGCTAAAAATATGTGCCTCTAAGCATACACATGTATACAAAGGTGACTGCTGTCTTTCAGAGCACTTGGGCAAGCACATAAGTGACGGTAAACCAGTCTTTAATTACTGCTGAGCTCTCTCTCAAACAAGTATTATCCTAGCCCAAGGCAGGGAACGCATGCACATTGAAAAATATGGGAGACCTGTACTGGAGAGTTAAATGCTTTGTTCTGAAACAAGTACAAGAGACAGGACAAGAGAAACAGGTAAAATACTACTTCCAGGAGGGTAAGGTTTGTAAGTCAAAGATTAGCCCTGTCATACTGACAGAGAAATGAAGTCTCTCAAACCCATGTCTTTCAAAATCAAGCTTTCTATCATCACTGCACAAGGCACAGCCTAAACACAGCCTGTGCCTAGTCCAGCTTGGCACAACCATGCACAGTGAATAGTGAACAAGACCATTAATGATGCAGACAGATTTCAGACTCAGGGGGCAAAGCAAAGGAGGAGCCTTTAGCAGTAAACACCTTCTGAGACCTAATGAAATAGAATGTGCTGTGCTGTCCTTTGGTGGGTGGGAATCCTGGAAATCTGTCTCTATCTCACACACACCTCTCTGCCCACCTGTGACCTATTGGGAATCCCATTACTCACTCAGGGAGGATAGATGGGCAATGATATAGGAGGCTGAGCAGCCTTCAGGAACAGTGCTTTCTGCTTTTGCAGTAAAGTGTTGTTTTGTAGCCTTGCCATAGACACATCGCTACACTGCAGGGTACTGAATCAAGGTACACCTAAATTCAAGAGTTAGAAATTAACAACCAGTAAGCTGTCAATTCATATAATATTTAAACTAGTCACTGTACATGACATAGGAAACAGAAATACGTGTTTTATCTAAAAGTCCTGGCCAAAACATCACATTTCAAGGACAGTCTCACAGATGATTCTATGTCTTTGTCAATATGTGTCAGTCTATCTCTGTAGCCAGCATAGACTAATCTCATCCTGTTAAACATTTGAGCACTGATTCTGTACAGGAAATGGAAGCAGTTTCAAATGCAGTCCATTACCAAACCTTCAGTTACCTTAATTTCTTCATACTTTGTAGTTTCAAGGCTTCTGAACATCTACTACTTTCATTTCCTCTTCCATGAAAGCATGACTAACTTGCTATCTGGTATGTCACTCTTCATCCTCCCATCCCCCCTGCATACATTTAATGCCAGGCCTGTTTCTTCTCTTGATGCTGCATATTTCTGCTTCTGTTTTGCTACTGAACTGAACTATTCCTCTTTCTACTTGTTGTGTGTTATGCTATTCTTCTTGCAATCCCACATTTTATAGCCTGGGCCCTTTGGTCACATTGAATTCTATGTGATTGAATTCTATAGTTGATGTGGAAGATTTCCTGCAATGCCCAGGGCTTCTCAGCATTTATATCAAAAACATTTCCATTCTTGTATCTACCAAATATTTAACCAAATATTAGCCTTCATCTGTGGCCTCCTCTACGCATCTGAGTTTCTCTTCTCAGCCACTAGCAAATGCTGCCCTCACACACCCAGACAAATGTTTCTTTAAATATTACATTAATTTTCTCCAAGTTTTTAATTAGTATTTCCTTAATCTTCTTCCTGTTCTGTCACCTTTGTGATCTGTCAGTGAGTGTCACCACTCCACCCTAGTGCTGCCCCTTACATTACATTACATTCACTGCAAGCAGAGAAAGGTGTTCAAATGTCAGTTCTCAACTGACCTCAGCCAACACCAGCTCCAGGAATTACCCCAGCATCACAGTGCTATGCTCTTTCTGAGGCATCTGCAATATAAAAAACCCCCAAACCAACAAAAGGTGTTATCGTTAAAGTTTTCATATCTAAAATCTAACTCTTATGAGATATTTAATTCCTTCTGGATGTAAAACTGTGGCATAGAAATTGATCCTCATCCCATCAAAAATTCAGTAGCAGTTGCACATGCATCTGAAATTCATGCATATGGGCCAGCAATAATTGATATGTTCATTGGTAAAAATGTATAGAAAAAAACCCAATTTGATGTATCTGGCACTTGTGTGTTTGTGGGTGGTCATTTACAAACACTGCAGTGTATTTCTCTACCAAAAAAACCAACCAAACGAAAAACCACAAAAAAAACCCAACCCGAACCCAACCCTCTTCCATGTTTTAGCTATATCAGAAAGATTGGAAAAGAGAGGTTTTTTGTTTCCACTAAACACATCTGTCTGCTCATCTATATATACTTATGCAGAAATTTCCAGTCACTCAAGTCTCCAGGGTGTTTGAAAATGACTGAAGTCTCTTTAAAGAGCAGATTAGCATGTATCCTAAAAGTTAGACTGTAATACTATTTAACTGCTCTATTTTTCCATTATGGGCCTGTCAGCAGGAATATGTTGCCCTATAGTACATGACAAGTGAAAACGCTAGTAACATTGTTTTTCATAGACAGAAAAAATACCAAAGAAGCAATTTCTTAGCTAGAATGTCACCTGTTAGATGTGTGGGGTTCACTATATTTTTTGTTGCCCTGGTAACGAATGGTGTAAAATGACTCCTTTGCACAGCTCCATCAGAATGATTGCATCGTGGTTTTTCCATCACTTTACAAGAGGCTGTTTTCATTCTCCCTTCCTGACCATATTAAGTGTAAAGATATTGAATTACTGTGCTATACACTCTCCATCCAATGTGGATTTAAGAGTTGATATTGATGTACTGAGAACTGCATTCTTTTTCAAAAAAAAAAAAGCTACAAATTATAAAGAATTTGACTTTTATGTATCGACCGCTCAAGTAGTGAAGTACTGTTTCTGCACCCAGGGGATAGACATGGCGTGATCAGCGTTTTTCACTCGGATGAATCCAATTGATAAAGCAATATATTCAGTGTCACTTTGCTTGATCTCCAGGTTTAACAATAGTCATGCTAAAAGTAGATACATTACTCCATAAATTTCACTCATAAAAAATGTGCTAGCCATTGCTTTATACAGCTGCACTCTTTCCAGCTTTTCACTGAGTGAGGCAGAAAATGACGAACAGAAGTATTGTGCCGAGAGCATGTGAATGTGGGCAAGTGGCTGACAAGTATTGGAAATACTGATGATTTACAGCTAAATAACCCCAGTACAACACTGTTAGGTGGGTGGTGATTAGCTCATCTTTTAGTACAAGTGTGCCTTGAGATCAAATGCCACCATTTTCACACTGACACTGCATTGCTGGACAGCTGTGGAGATAAGTGGGGAGTCATTACATAAATAGTAAGGGTACATAGGAATATTTTGAGCATTTCTGAACATTAGGGTACCTAACATTCTTTGTTATATAAACAATTATTATGTGTGGTGCTAAGATACAAAAATGATATTACCACAGATTCTCTTAAAGAGAATGATAGGTCATTCATCTTACAGAGGATGAAAGGCACAAAGAAGAATAGCAATGTAAGTTTTTATAATTAAACACAAACTATGGAATATCATAATTAAAATTTTAATGACTAAAATTTGTGCTAAATAGTTTTTCCATAGTGGAAACAGTATCTTAGAAAAACCCTGTGTATGTGATTGAATTTTTTACATGGAAAACATATTCTCTAAAAGTAATTTTTCGTTTAAAATTACAATCCAGAAAAAGTGAAAGGGAAGAAAAAGAATGTTTAATGTGCATGTAAAAGTTGCTTGTGACATTAAAATAGAAGGAAATTGAGATGATCTATTTTCTACTAGTTTATTGTGTTCTTCTAGGATTCAATCCAGCAGAGAAATTGCCTGAAAGATATATCTTAAGGGATCCCATTGTTTCTTTTAGAAGTTTTAAAGTGCTGAACCTAAGTCCTAGTGAGTAAGGAGAAGAATACAAGACTTGAACACAATAGTTTGGTAAAGTGCATCCAGAAATGTAAGCTGCATGTCTCTAACCTTGAATTTTATTGGCAGTACTTTAACTTAAAGCCTTGCAGTTTTGCACCTTGTGTAAAGCCACCTATTCACAGCCAGGTACAACATTATATAGACACCAAACCTTACAGTGGGGAGAAAATAAATCACTTGAGTTGAACTTGAATTCACCAATACTCTATGAATGCTTTGGGAAGTGAGAACCTAGACCTGAATGGTTTCTCCAACTCCAGGTCTGTTGCTGCTTGAGATGGCCTGGCTTGGTCACCTAGCTGGTGCCCCAAAACTGGGCTGAAATACCCCTGTAGAATCACCGAATCACAGGATCACAGAATCCAACCTAGAATAACTAGGTTGCAAGACACCTCCAAGATCATTGAGTCCAACCCATGCCCTAACACCTCAACTAGACTATGGCACCAAGTGTCATGTCCAGTCTTTTTTTAAACACATCCAGAGATAGTGACTCTACCACCTCCCCAGGCAGACCATTCCAGTACTTTTTTACTCTTTCCGTGAAAAACTTTTTCCTAATATCCAACCTATACCTTCCTTGGCGCAGCTTGAGACAGTGCCCTCTCGTTCCGTCAGTTGCTGCCTGGTGGAAGAGACCAACCTCCACCTGACTACAACCTCCTTTCAGGAAGTTGTAGAGAGTGATAAGGTCACCTCTGAGTCTCCTTTTCTCCAGGCTAAATAACTTAACTCCCTCAATCGTTCCACATAGGGCTTGTGTTCCAAGCCCTTCAACAACCTTGTTGCCCTCTTCTGGACGTGCTCAAGCATCTCAACGTCCTTCCTAAACTGAGGGGTCCAGAAATGGACACAGCACTCAAGATGTGGCCTCACCAGTGCAGAGTACAGGGGAAGAATGGCCTCTCTGCTCCTGCTGGCCATACAATTCCTAATGCAGGCCAGGATGCTGTTGGCCTTCTTGGTCACCAGGGCACACTGCTGCCTCGTATTCAGTCGGCTGTCAAGCAGTACCCCCAGGTCGCTTTCCACCTGGGCACTGTCCAGTCACACTGTCCCCAGCTTGTAATGTTGCAGGAGATTTTTGTGGCCAAAACCCAGAACTTGACACTTAGACTCATTAAACTTCATCCTACTGGACTCTGCCCAGCCATCCAACCGATCCAGGTCTCTCTGCAAAGCCCTCCTTCCTTCTAACAGATCGACACACGCTCNTAACAGATCGACACAAGCTCCCAGCTTAGTGTCATCTGCAAATTTACTAATGAAAGACTCAATACCTTCATCCATGTCATCAATAAAAATATTGAACAGAACTGGTCCCAGCACAGACACCTGAGGGACACCACTGGTGACTGGCCGCCAGCTGGATGCAGCATCATTCACCATCACCCTCTGGGCCCGACCATCCAGCCAGTTCCTGACCCAGCAAAGAGTGCTCCTGTCCAAGCCGTGAGCTTCCAGGAGTATGCTGTAGGAGACAGTGTCAAAGGCCTTGCTGAAATCCAAATAGACAACACTCACAGCCTTTCCTGCATCTACCAGGTGGGTCATCTGGTCATAAAAGGAGATCAGGTTGGTCAAACACAACCTACCCCTCATAAACCCATGCTGGCTGGGTCCGATAACCTGGCCATCCTGTGAGTGCTGCGTGATAGCACTCGCTATGAACTGTTCCATTACATTACCTGGTACTGAGATCAGGCTAACTGGCCTGTAATTACCAGGATCCTCCTTCCTACCCTTTTTGTAAACAGGTGTCACATTGGCCAGTCATCTGAAACCTCACCCGTGAGCCACGACTCTTCATAAATGATGGAGAGCGGTTTCACAAGCTCATCTGCCAGCTCCCTCATCACCCTGGCATGGATCCCATCTGGTCCCATTGATTTATGAATATCCAAGTGTGTCAGCAGTTCTCTGACTGCCTCTTCTTGGGTAACAAGAGGACCATTCTGCTCCCTGACACCACCTACCAACCCCTGAGGACAGTTGTCCTGAGGACAAGCTGTCTTCCCACTAAAGACTGAGGCAAAGAAGGCATTAAGCACTTCCACCTTCTCCTCATCTTTAGTTACTAGGTTTCCTGCCTCGTCCAATAAGGAATGAAGGTTGGTCTTACCCTTCCTTTTACCATTAATATATTTGTAAAAACTTTTTTTATTATTCTTAACAGAAGTTGTCAATTTAAGTTCAAACTGAGCTTTGGCCTCCCTAATTTTTTTTCTACATGCCCTAGCAGCCCCCTTAAACACTTTCTGAGAAACTTGACCCTCCTTCAAAAGATGATACATCTTTTTTTATTTCTAAGTTCCTTCAAAACCTCATTGCTCATCCAGGCTGGATGTTTGCCTTGTTGGCTCATCTTTCGGCACACAGGGACAGTCTGTTCTTGTGCCCTCAAGATCTCTGTTTTGAAGCACGCCCATCTCTCCTGAACTCCTTTGTTTTCAAGGGCTGATATCAATAGTTTTGTTGGGTTATTGCCTGTAAGAGTTCCCTAAATGATGTGAGATTTCCCACTATACCCCTAAAGAGTTTGTAAGTCTTCTTCATACCACTATAGTACCTGTAAAATCAAAGTCGCATAGCTGAACTTTGTTAATTTGCAATTTTTTCCAACTTCTGAACTTCCTGACTGCCTTTGTCACATCTTCCCACAACTTTTTGCACCTGAGAACTGGACCATACACAGTATGGTTTGGCACACCTCAGATGAGTTTGACAAGGATAAAAATGTCTGCCCAATGAAAGACTCAGTTTGCAAATCTGTCTTTTGTCCTGACAGGCCATGCTGCCTCTTTTTTTCTACCCTACTGAAAACCATGCATCAGGAGCAGCAGATTCTACCTAGTAAAGGCAAATCAACTACCAGCTTAGGGTTAGGAGTCATACCTGCTTAGTGTTCTATGGGCTCTGGACCTGGCTATATGGTTGCTTGTTATCAGATCATGAAGCACAGACTGGAATGCTCAGGAGATTTTAGAGGAAGGACAGATGAAGATTCCCATTTGCTTAGCAAAGCTGCAATAGTAGTAATAGTAGTAGTAGCAATAGTAATAGTAATTAGCAATAGTGAAAATAACTTCCTAAAAAGTAGCAATGGCACAATGTTTGGCTTTCAAACTGCTGATAGAGTGCACATTGTCCTCAAAGAAGCTGATTTGACATAAAGTACTGGGGTTTTTTCTTTTTTCTTTTTTTTTCCCCCCATGCTATAATGATGGCATAGAAGATAATCTTCTCCCTTGGGGGAACAGGTATAAAGGCTTTTTCATTTTGTGCTCAATCACTGAAACCATTCCTCATCCGTATTTTAGGGAAGGTGAAGGCTGCCATGCATTACTTACCCTGTAAAAATATTTCCTTTGCAGGATTACAGCAGCAGGAGGAACTAACAAGCATGTAAAGCCCTTTCCGGAGTGCATCACACCTAGTGGGCTTGGGCGGTCAGCTGAGAAATTTCAGGGTGGCCGGGAGTTTAGGAGATAGGGCACATATCAGGGAAAGAAATACCATGAATGGTTGGAGAAGCAGAAAGAGTGGAGTTATGGTGACAAATAATAACCCGTTCTAACCCCCCTCACCTTTGAGATGGTGCTGTTGTTGCTTTCCTGGCTAAAAGAAGCTTCTTTCCTGCCTTCTCGACAGTATTATGAAGACAGTGATTTATGTTTTGGATTCATGAACACACTATACTTAGACCAAACTGTACTGCTGCCCTCTTCAGAAAGAAATAGGCTGATAGCTTCCTTTATTCAGCTCTGGGTTAAATTATAATTTTTCCTGAGCTATCTGGAGAGAAGGAATGGGGACAGGGATGGGAGAAGAAAGATGTTTTTTTTCAAAGGAATTGGACCTCCTGCCTACAATCATCTCTGACCTTTGGGTAAATAGAGGATTCCACTTTGTTGTGCTCACATGGTCCTTCAATGCTTAGAAGCATAAATAAGATTAATTTAAATAAAGGTAAATACCTCTATAAGGATAATCAAATGGTGATGAGAAACCCTACCATAACAAAACTTCTCAAGGAAAAATGAACTTTGCCTCCTATACATGTGTCTGTGTATGAGTGTGTGTGAGACAATTCATCATACAAACATGCTGATAAATATAATCTTTCTTCACTTGTATTCACTCTGATACTTCACAATAAGGCAGTACAACAGTCTTCCTGAAACCTCAGTATCCCTCTCTTCCACTCTCTTTCCACCCCTGGAAAGTTATTTTAAAATCTTTTTTGACAATCCTAACTAATCTTATCATAAATCATCCAACACATACGCACAGGCACAGCACCTAATCAGGATGCTGTTGGCTAATTTAGCCCTGCTGATCTGATATAACTGGATAGAGTTTTATGATACCCTGTGATTGTAAATATGTCTGCTCTCATTCACAGCCTGGGAAGGCTGGAGGGCCATTACATCTTAATTGGGTAATTTCTTTTTAAATATCTGCAGACTGGGTTGCTGCTTCCGCAGCAACCAGTCCAGGGCATTGATCTCAGTCCCTGCCTGGCTCTGGAAAATTCTGGTATACGTCTCCCACCTCTTTCTGGCATTTTGATTTTTAACTGTCCTAAAAGACCACAACTGGCTTTTTTAGGATATACAATGTGGCAATGGGGAGAGCTACGTCGAAGCAGATGATACGTTCATATTTAGATAGACAGAGCATGCAACTGCATCTGAGGGTCCAAGGGATGGAATGGACTGAGCTGTTTAGGTGGAGAAATTAATAAAAAATATGTATCTGTGAGGAAAGATGATTGAAGTTTTCTTCATGTTTTCTTATATCCAGACATTAAGAGGAGACTGAATTCAGCTCTCTATATGGAAGGGCAATTATTATGGACTCACATTCATCTAAAACAGTAATATTGCCTCTTGAGAGATACATTAAAATAAATCTAATTATGCCTTTATGTACATGCATACAAACACATGTATATATTTCTTTTCATATGCATATTTTTATTTTACTTTATTTTTGATGTATTTGAGAAATGTTTGCCCAGTAAAGAAAACCCACAGAAAATCCAAGGATTTATCACAGTTATTATGTCTTAGGTCACTGTTACAGAAAATGGTTTATTGGCATATCTATGCTGAATACCGGTTCTGTAAAATTGTATTTTGCTCCAAGTATGTCTGGGCAGTGTTAAAATGGTTACATAGTAAGTTTCTTTTAATTCATACACTTGTAGATTAAATTTATGCCAGTTTAACAGCAGCTACTGTCACTTGTTGCAGCAGAGGTTTTTTGTAGCCTCAGTCCAGTTTCAGGTAGCAAAGGAAATGCTTTACTCCAAAACACAGCCATCACAGTTTGCACTTCAGACTAAGAGGCTAAAGAATAAGAGTCAACAGTGGTGTGATGAACATCATTCTCTGATGTGGTGCCTCAGAAAGCAGAAAGCATAACAATGTGTCAGGATGAGGGAAAGCACTATGAATGGATTTTAAGGACAGGAAGTCAAGTCTGTCCAGCTGATACCCATCACTACAAATAAATGTCTTTACCTTGTTTTAATATTGATTTGAACAGAAAAAAAAAAAAGACACAAACCCCTCCCTTCCCACCCACTCCCCAATCCAAATCTGTAGTTATTAACTATTTTAGATTAGATTACTAAATCCAGGCTTTTGAATGCTTCAGGCTGCACAGTAACACTGCCAAAAGATGAGCAGGAGAGTGCATGCACTGTTTTTGTAAGAAAAAAGGCCAGGGAGTAGGAAATCATGGGGTGTGATTCCCACAACCTCTGAATCTACTGAGTAAATTTTTTTTTCTTTAAGAAAGAGGCAGCAATCAGTGCTGATTGAAATACCTTTGAATGCAGTTATAATGAAATTCCATTTCTCGCCCATACCAGAGTTGCACCCATTGTTAGTAATAGTCTCCTTCAGAGGAATAC
>WEIV01027951.1:734-41255 GCA_013390005.1 Calyptomena viridis | reverse complement strand
AAAACTGCCGGTTTAGAGGAACACTGAGTGAGAAGCACACATGCTATTGTAATCACTCAAAAATAATTTATTTGCATCCACTGCTTCTATAGACATGCAATAAGCAACAGGTGATTTCTGGTGTTTTTGGCTAAGATGCGAAAATAAGATCTTTTCCTTATTTAGTTCCAGTTTAAAAGTTATTACTTGCCAGTAGGGGTTCTTAATTTCCCATGTGATTAAACACACAAAAGAGCTTTGGATGACAGATAGTGAAAGAGTATATCTGGCTGTCATGTTTTCATGTACAGTCCTGATAATCTGTATTGCTTCCTGCAACAGCTCCAAGATTCACTCCTCTCTGTTAGTTTCATAAAGGGGTTTATGTAAGCCAGTGATCTTTTGTCTCACTCTAAATCCAGTTCCTAGATAACAAAAATATCCTGAAAAACAGATCTCTTTTCCTATTTTTTTTTTCCTCAGGGTTCAATGCATTTCAGACTTGTAAAACTTTCTTTACAATCTAATGAGACTCCTTGATGGACTTTGATAGCACTGGTGAATCCCACCCAGTGTCAGGAACCTGGAACCCACAGTGGGCTACTCTGGATCCCAATGAGCTGCAGAGGAAGAGCAGATGACGGTAAAACTTGGGATATGGCAAAAATCAATGTCTATGTATCAGCCACAGAACACCACATGAAACAATGAGGATTCTACCAGTCGTTGATCCCCAGCTGCTTTGCCTGGTGTAGTGGCCTAAAAATGTTGGATACTAGTAAGGCTAGGGCAATTTGTAAGTAATCCGAAGTGAGGTGCAGTGTGATTCACACTGTCTAACCTTATGGAGCCATGGAGTGTATCCCCACAACCCAGAGAGTCATCCTAATGCAATGAGTGGGAAGGAAAAGGAATTTATTTGAGACTATCTCATTTGACTGAAGGTTTAATAGGGCAGAAAGATTGCTTCTTATATGTGCTGCTTTCTCTATGGGTAGTGCTAAAGGAGTCCAGATAATTAAGCCTATTGTATACACATACACACCCCCCGCCCCCTCCTTCACGTGCACACACACAGACACACTGTGAACAACTAGAGTTACTTACTGGAATGAATCTGCCATGGTTTTTGCTTCATTATTCTAGCTAAAATCATCAGGAATGACATGGCACAAACTCACCTTGAAAATATACTGGTCTATGAGCTGTCAGAGTAAATTAGCAGAAGAAGAAAATATTTTCATAGCATTAATGTCCTATCCAAAATATAAAGCCTAAAAATCTAAATCTAAAATATAAGTCTTAAAAAATGTAAGACTTAAAAAGCCACCACACAAAATTATAAAGTCCAAATGGAAACTCTTGTACTGGCACATGAATGTTTAAAAATAGTACTGCTATAGGATGATTTGATTCTACGAGCTTATGTAATTCTGAAAAAAAAGCCAGGCACATGAAGAGTTTCCTGACCAACTAGAGAAAATTGCATGGCAACACTTTTTATTGTAGTGGCATTTTGGTTTCCATTTGAGTAGAAGGGGTAACATGTCTTTAAATGTTTTGCATTAAGGAATATTTCTGCACCCAGAATGCTGACTGTCCTTTGTGCATTTCAGTAACCGCATTTAAAGAAAGATCCAAGGTTCTTGAATCTCCTTTGTAAGACTACATCCTGCTTAAGAAATGCACAACAAGAATCACAGAATCACACAGAATTAGTAGGTTGGAAGAGACCTCCAAGATCACCAAGTCCAACCCATGCCCTAACACCTCGACTAGACTATGGCACCAAGCGCCATGTCCAGTCTTTTTTTAAACACATCCAGGGATGGTGACTCTACCACCCCCTTGGGCAGACTGTTCCAATACTTTATTACTCTCTCTGTGATAAACTTCTTTCTAATATCTAACCTATACCTTCCTTGGCGCGGCTTAAGACAGTGTCCTCTCGTTGCCTGGTGGAAGAGACCAACTCCCACCTGACTACAACCTCCTTTCAGGAAGAACTGGTGGCTAGACTCAGAAGTAATTTCAAACCAGAAAGAAACTACACTTTCTAATACTGAGGGTTATTAATGTTTTGCTAAAACACAATTTATATTTCATTTAGATATAAATTAATGGACTTAGTACACAGACAACTAGACAACATTTTAAATTGCATGGTACAAGATGAGGTGAGATGGGATGATCTAGGGGATTCTTCTGGGTGTGTTTCCTCGGGGATGTAATACTAGCCATTGGGCCACAGTCTATGAGAAAAATTTTATTTCTTTCCTTGACCTCCTTTCCTGTCTGTACACAATGTCTTACAAAATAGTGTCTCCCGTATTTTACAATAATGGATTCATCATCTGATTCTGCTCCCAAGGCAGCACAGCAATTGTGAGTGGGTGACATTTATTTTCCATGTTCTTCCTTCAAGGATCCTGTCACATGCCAGCCAGTCATCCCTATTTGATCTTGCCAATTGCCTATTATAACTTGTTGACTTTCACAATACTGAATCTGAGCTTCTAGAAGCAGTGTATTGTCTCTCAGATTGCATCATTTCCTGAGGCACTTAGCAAGGAAAGTTTAGGACATAAGTGGGTAGAAACCTAGTGGCCGCTCCCCATTATGATGACTGAGATCCTGTTGCCTTGCAATGTTCAGGTCCTGTATTGTTTTCAAACCTAAGTGAACTTAGGCCAGTGTCAATTTCGTACAAGAGAAGAGTGAGTAATAGAGCAGAACGGCAGTGCATTTCATTTAGATTATTTGTGGTAGGTGAGGAAAATAGCAGTTAGAAATTATCTCCTCGTTAAAAAAAAAAAGTTTCTGTAGTGAATTTATGGCTGAAAATGTTCTAGAGGCGTAATGGCCATCAAAATGAAAGCATTTACCTCCTGCTCTTCGGTTTGAACAGGCAAGAACAACACTGAGACATAATTGAGTAATAGCAGTTGAAAATAAATTCTTGAGATGTCATGTTGATTAATTTTTCGGACCAGCTCTTTTAAGTCTTTGAAGAAGTCATCTTTTGTTTGCAAATTTGAAAGAAAGGTACAGAGCTATTTAATTTATAGTTGGTCTTAAAGATCAGATCATACCTTCCCACAACAACTAAGTAATGAGAGAAAGCCTGTGAGGTGTACTTTGTGGAGTAAAGTCTTTCGTCAAGACAACAGGATTTATGTTTGTACTATTCGTCAGATTTGTATTTAATGTATTGTCAAAAGAAGAGGACTGTAATCATGAAGAATTTTTTTCTTTTTAATGTTTTTTTTTCCTTAGTTTTCTGTATGCAGAAAATAGTTTCCACATGTACCTTTTCCCTGATACCTCCCTGAAACTGCTCAAGGCTGAAAAGGGAACAACAGTTCCCAATTTCTTGTTGAGCCTTTCCATACTCATGGCTACAGCTCAGTGAGAACACTGCAGGAACGTGTGTGCTAAATGTCACTGAGCTGGTTGTTTTGTTTACCAGGGACTAACTCTCTGGTTTCATTGGGTCCCTCCCCATGCAGGTCTAAAGATGCAGTCTAGCCCTGAATCTTCAACTAGTCAGAATACAATTCTTCAAATTAATTGATCTCATTTCCTGCCAGGCTTCTGTGCTTATTAGCCAATGTGATGCCAGCTGTAGTTCCTTAAGTACATCAGAAACAAAGGGCTATTATTTCTGGCTAAATTCCAGTAGGCTCATTACCTTCTGCTTCTTTTAAAATTCCCTCTGCTATTATACTGCATTAGATTTATAATTTTTTAATTCCTTATACTCTTTTTTGTATAGCTGTGTTCCATGTGTTATCTTCCACACCAGAAGAGGTTTCATTAAACCAACAAAGAAAGTAATCTCTCAGAATACAGTAATCTGACATATAGTGTTTTTAATTTTGAATTAAATTAATATTAATATTAGCCAGAATTATAATCATTTATGTATAATCAGGTCTGCTCTGCATTTTGGACTGCTTAGATGAAAGGTGCTGTATAAATTTCATTAGATGCAAAAGCTGCTTTTGGAGGTGAATTTGTAAGATGTTTAGAAGAGTAAGCCTTTCAGGTGAGAGTAGCAGGCCATCTCTTAGCTGACAAGTTAACTTCTCTGACAACAGTTGGTGGTCAGTACAGTGTGTTCCAAGAGGGAATTCCCCTTCTTTGCAGCAGATGAATTTGTTCCCTCTTATTAAAAGACTTTTTTAAACAAAATGTGATATCATGTCTGAATTAGATTTTACAAAAACAAGGCACACCACAAATAATCATATTGCTTATTGCATCCATATGATGGATGATGTTTTGTTTGACATTATTGTCTTGAGCTTCATGGACTATGTACAGCACACAATGCAATCCATATTTGAGCTAAAGCGTGTGTAATGGTTTGTTACAAGGCTAATATGGTAATGAGTATAATCTGAGAATTTGGTGAAAAAAACCTTAATATAGTTCCATGAACGTACGACTATATTTCTTGCATTTTTTGTCACTGGAAAACAAAAAAAGGAATTATTAGGAATTCTTGGTACATGTGGATTTAATCTGTGAAGTATTCCCTCAGTCCTTCCTTCAGAATTTCCACGCCCCCAGACTGTGGTTTGGTGCCCGGGGTCTGACTGGCCTCAGCGCACGGCGGGGAGCCAGCAGAGGGCAGTGCAGAGCTGAGGCTGAGCCGCAACCTCAGCCCTGGCACTAAATTTTACTTGTTATTAAATAAATTCATAGGACTAACTTAGCCTCAAAGGAAATTAAACTGCTGATTACATGTACATAAGCCACCAAAAATGGGCCTGGTTGTTGCACTTAAAAATAAAAAATTAAATCAAATTGCCCCACTTTATCTCTCATATTTAAAATACACTATCATGGTAATGGAGATGACTTTGAGGAGATTATGTTAGGGTTATATGCATGCGTGTGCCTGTGTATGTGCATTGTTCCTGTGTGTGTATGTGTGTGCATGCATGTGTTTCTAAGATTGTGTGCCTGTGTGAGAGGGTAATCTAACCACTTCTACAGTCCATCTCCTGCTGAGTAAACAATAGTGCTTTTTTTTCTCATTCATTTATCCAAGCCTATGTCTTTATAAATGCTAGATAATATGCCCCTGGGTAACATAAGGGCAAAGCTCTAATTGAATCAGGTCAAGACTCCATACATTATCTCTGATAGCACTTTTAAAATGTAGCTTCCTCTGTCAGATCATCTGCCTCTGAATCACTGTATTGGAGATAATTCTGACATTAAGAAATTAGCATTGGGGATCTTATAAATATACAGTGATGTCAAGCTTTCACTGATCTGTTAATAATCCTGATAGTTGTTAAAAACCATCTCAGCAAGATCAATGGATGTCTTATGACTTAGAAATGAGTTTAAGCCATAAAGAAGGATAAACATCTGGTGTTTTAGGTCACTTGAAAGACTTTGGTATCATTAAATGCCTATTCTCTTCACAAGCCTGTTCCTTTAAGACATTTGAAAACAGAGCCCAAATCACAGTCCAAAGAAAAAAACCCAGATATTTTTATTCCACGCCACAGACCTGGCAGTCTGCATGGCTAAAAAATTAGACATTAAAACATAATTAGGGACTCAGCCTTGTATCACCATCATGAAGCTAGTCTGATTGACACCTGCTTCCAAACAAAGTCATTTGAGAATATTCTGTCCTTACAGTAGCAGAGGGCATCTGGCACTGAAGTTCTCACTTTCCTCTACATCTCCATTAATAACTCTGGCAGTTTCATGCCCAGAAAAATCTCCAGTTTGTATCTACAGGCAGAACTGAAGAGGCTCACTAAGAATGTTCGTTGTGTTTTGGTAGACTAACCAGGGCATCTGTTGAACATCCCACCTCACGTAGTGCAATCATGCTAGAAAAAAGAGATGAATCCCATCAGCACCGTAAGATTGTCAGAGTAATTTCTTAGGTTAAAAGATTAACATTTAACACTCTTTTGCTCTCAGGATTAGAAATTTTTTCATCTGACAAGGCAAAAACCTGATGTATGCCCAGATTGAATGCTGGAGGAATACATCTCACATATATATATTTCAGTTTATTCTTTTAAGTCTTTTAAAGGGTCTTTGAAAAGATAATAATGATCCATTTTACTTATCCATCAAGAGCTTTGAACTAAAGGCTTTTTTCCTGAGTATACAGTTAGAGAATTAAGGGCAGTATGAGTAGAACAGTGAATCAGAGTAATGAGTCTCCACTGCTTGAGAAAGCGAGATTAATCTAAATCAAATACTTTCCACTATGGCAATTTTAACTAATTCCCTCATGAAAGTATAAAAGATATGTGAAACCCCTACAGTCAGCGTAAACCTCCTGGTAGGCCTAGACAGGTAATACCTTTTAAGCTTGTTAATGTCTTATCCTGCTGGCTTCTACAACTGACACAAAGAATAGCTGAGTACTTCTCAACCTGTCATTACAGAGGAAAGCAACTTTCAGCATGGAGATGGAGAGGGTGACGCTGTGTTTTTTATATCATGGCTGGATAATACCAACATGGTTAGTCCCCTTCAGACTGATGTAATTAGTGCCTCTATTAGTTTTCCCAATGTTTTTTTTTAATAAGTAGAAGAAATACTCATAGAAGAAATTCTTTTAAATGGAGAGGCTTATTTATGTATTCATCTATCTTTAAATGTTGCTCTTGAACCTACATGTGTGTAAGTCTGTTCACCAAGGGGACCATAGGCACACCTGGCCTACATGTAAACAGGTATTACATATGAAGAAGATGGAAGTGCTACCTTGCAAGATGGGCTAGTTTAGCTGCAGTTCCTTCTATTTTTGCTGGAGGTTCAATTTCTACCTGACTATTTAAATCCTCTACAGTACCAAAATGCATGGTTTTGCATTGTTTTTACAACCGTAGTGTTTTATAAGCTCTGTGCCCCAGAGTCTCAGCAGTTGTACAACAGCAACAGTGGAGCTATACAGATTTACATAATCTGAGAATCTGTCTTTTTCTCTCCCGAGGTTCCTCTTATCAGTGTTAAATGAAGATTAACACACTGAAGAGTCTATGCAAATCTGAACATTACGAATGAGGGAAAAGAAGAGAGAAAAGGTTAAGAAATATATTCAGAACCACACAGACAGAAAATTTAAGAGAGTATCTTTCATTTCTTGATTTTCCCTATTCTGCAAAAAAAGAATTAGACAGGATGCCTGTCCAGAAAAAAGGCAGCACAGCACATCTTACAAATGTGGAAGGCACAGCTTTCACTGTAGTAAAAATCTCACCCATTTTTCTTCTTGTTTTCAGTCATTTCCTCAGTTTGTCTCTAGTTCTGGCATAATAGAACAACTCCCTGGTGGCCATGGCCCTTCTGGTGCTGCCATTGAGTCCTTCTTCTACCAATAAAACTGTTGGGCTAATACACAAAGCCATGATGGAAGTGCATAAATGCTTGCTTACATTTTACTTCTTATTTCTTCTAATATAAAAGGGGAAAAATGCTTATAAAGAACTGACATATTTGCTCCTATTAGCAATGAATGTTATTATCCCCAGCTTCTCTAGTTATGAGGATCTTTTATGATTTGTTGGTTTTGGGGTTATTTTGATTGAGAAGTAATTGAAGAAGAGCATTATTGAATTGTTGTTGTTTTTCTTACTNTATATATATGTATGTATATTTAATCTCTATTAAGAATTTATACTATCTCCCTCCTTATTGAGTGAAATTATTCATAAATTCACTGTGAACACATAAGTGCTATTCAAATGTATCATGTACATCATTCAGTTTCTCCTTTTGCCTTACAATGCTTCCAGGTGTTATCCACTCAAAATGTAGCCATGTAGTGTTTTGGAAACAGGTTTAAACCAGGTGTTAAAATCTGTGAATAATCAGCTTTGCTTGGACAATAAAAAAGTGAATTTTATAGGAAAAGAAGGATGTAGATGAAAGGGTATTGAAAATATTCATAATAGTACTTCTCCATTTCTTCCTTGGGTGACCTGTATTTTTAGATAACAAATTCATTGGACTCAGCATATTCTATTCTGTAAGTATCATGAGTTCTGGTCTTAGGGGCCATCCAAGAGAAACTGGATCCTTCCACCTAGCCTCTGGATCATATTCTACTACAAAATACCCTGAAAAACAATCAGGAAAACAGTCTTCTGCCCAGGACCCTGGCAGTTCTGCCATGGTTTAGCCTAGAAAGACAGTTGGAGCTGCTGTCTGCACTTCATACACCTCATCTATGTCCTGGTATCAACCTCCTTTGTTCTTCCCAGGCTAACTGAAATGAAAAAGACTGAAATATGTTCTTCCAAACAGCTATGGGCAAATCATTACACTGTAGAGAGGGACTGGTACAAATACATATGTATTTCATTTCAGTGAGAAACATAGGAAGAAAAATTAGGTTAACCCAAGTGGAAAAAAATAATTTAATATAAAAGTATATCTCCTACTGCATGTCAGACAATATTGCAATGTAAGAGAAACAAAGGCCATAAAAATACACTTGGTTATGTCTTTTTATATAGGCACTGCTTATTCATGCTGTTAGAGTTCAAGTAATTTTGCTAATGGAGAAAACTAGCTGAGGGAACTGGTTCATTGCAGAGGCTACAGAAACTAATGCGTATCAGGTCTGTTGCTTAGAAAATATTTTCTTTTTTTTAATCACAGAATTCTGGATAAGACAAATCTTATGACAAATGCAGACAATGTAAAAGGCTACTGAAAAGATTAGTTTAATAGAAATATTTCAGGATATATGTCAGCCATCTTGGGAAAACCTAAACCTAGGGAAAATAAATTGATATATTGCAGACATTTCTTCTGCCAAAATGATTTTACAGGCTTACTAAAGAAAATTGTGTTGCTTACAATGATAATCCTCTAACCAGACTTATTTTCTTCAAAATTATTTTCTTTAAAATAAAACTACATCTTCCTCTGGTATCAATAACAATCATTGGCTGCTTTATTTGCATCAGTTATCTCTTTTAGTAACACAACATACAGAGGGGACATGAGCTTACTCCTGGATTCTCCCTCCTTTGATTTTTCAGATGACATAGAAGGTCTTCTCTCGGTACATGTGTCCACAGGTTACCCAAACTGTAGTAAAGCTCTGAAGTTCAGATTTTAACTTTAATACAATAAGAAACAGACCGAAACTTCAAGTTCGTTTGAATAAATATAGGTCTTCAATTAAACATGCTTTTTTTCCTTCTATTTCTTACATCTGCTTATAAGATATTTCATATTAGGATTAGGTTTCTGCCAACTGGAAAACCCAGGAAGAAGGTTTGCTTTCTTTTTTGTATCTGTTCAAACACCCAAATTTTTTGTGTCTATGATTTTTCTGAGGTTTTACTATGTCAAAGATGAAGGAGAACTGATGACCTGGATATTTATTGCTTATTAGAATCCCAACATGAGAAATCCATCTCAGTCTCTGTGCTGGAGCTGCTAAAATCATTCCTGGGGATTCTTCCTGACTGGTGAACCTCAGGCACACTTGCAGATGCTGGAATGTATTTCTTTTTACTTTCTATGACAAAACCTTCTTCTTTAATTGTGGCTTTTCCCCTTCCTCATTACTTATCTGTTTGCATAGCTACCTATACATAGAAACTAGTGTTTTTTCTTTAGTTTTCAAATTACAGAAAATTTGTAGCTAATTTTTCATTGCCACAACTGTAGTCCAGAGAAACTGATCATTAAAGTTACAAGAGAAGCCTTTGCCAAAACCAGAAGCACAAATGATATCTTTTCAGCCTCAGTTCAGCATCTCAACCACAAGGCTGTCATTCCTGCTTCACATAGAATCTGTTAAAGAGTTGTAATTAACTACTGCAGTACTTCCCAGTTTATCAAAAGCAATAAATGAATAAATAAATAAAAATGCACATTTCCTGAATTATTGAAATCCCACCATTCAGTCTTAGTGGGTAAATATGATGCACATCATCTTACTCTGAGTAATTTTACCAGGCATGATTGATTTGATAATAGGTGGGTTTCATTTTAATATCAGTGACAATGGAGAGAGAGTAGAATAAGAAAGTGGTACAGTATATCAGGTATTTAACAAAGACAGCCTGAAAATCAATAACAATCCTTTACTGGTGGCTCAAATTTTCAGACAACTGAAGTAGATAAATGGCCCATAATATCACTCACTAGTATTAGTCTGTTCATAGGCTCACTCTCCCAGTAAATGAGAATTGGTTTTGATTAAAAATCTATTCTAGGGATGTCCACCAACATATTAAGTAGTCCTCATCTTTCCAGTGGAGTGAAAATATNTCCAGAAGAAATTCTCCTATAGGCATTTTGAGAATAATAGGATAGAGTTTCTGTGCTAAAATAAAAAATATTATCAGGCAAGGCTTGCAATTTAGCAGAGTAACCTTTAGAGATTGGATATTGTATCAGAGTTCTTGCAGAAGACAGTATTTAGCCATTAAATTTTAAGATATTTCTTTGTCTATATCAACCAGCTTGATTCTTGCAAATGTGTAATAGATGGTTCTTTGATTCTTGGATTCTTGGAGGCCATGACTNCTTTTTTTTTTTTTATTTATCTTTTTTTCCCACTCTTTATTCAGCACATTTGATCTCTCAAAACACCCTGCTTTATCTTTATAATCTCCATGGGTTACCCAGTGTGAAGTTATGCATGCCATGTTGTACTGGTCCCATGTAGCCACCAGTGTACACAGGAGGACTGTTCTGGTACAGTCTTCATAGCACAAATGAGGCAGCACTGAGACACCATTTAAGATCTGTAAGGTGGCCTCTGTGATAGGATCTCATGTTCCTGAATGAAACTGTTACCTACAAATACTATGAAACTGGGAGGCTTGGCTTACACACATGAAGGCTGTGCTGCCATTCAGCAGAACCTTGGTAGGCTGGAAAGTTGGATGGAGGTACAACAAGGACAAGTGCAGGGTTCTGCACCTGCGGAGTAATAACCCACAGCAGCTTGGTGACTGCCGTACTAGAGAGCAGCTCTGCAGAGTCTTGGTGGGTGACAAGTTGATCATGAGCCAGTAGTGTGTCCTTGCTGCCAGGAGGGCCAATAGTATCCTGGGCTGCATTAGCAAGAGTGTGCATTAGCAGGGTGAGGGAGGTGATCCTCCCCCTCTGCTCAGCTCTAGTGAGGCCACAACTAGAGTGCTTTGTGCAGTTCTGGGCTCCTCAGTACGAGAAAGACAAACAGGTGCTGAAGAGGGTCCAGTGGATGGCCACAAAAATTATTAGGAGTCTGGAGCATCTCTCTTATGTGCAGAGACTGAGGCAGCTGGGCCTGTTTAGTCTAGAGAAGAGAAGACTGAGAAAAGATCTTGTTAATGTATATAAATATCTCAAAAGTGGATGCCAAGATGGTGGTGTCAGAATTTTTTCAGTGGTGCCCAGAAAAAAGATGAGGACCAATAGTCATAAACTAAACCACAAGAAGTTTCATCTCAACATGAGGAAGAACTTGTTTACACTGAGAGTGGCAGAACACTGGAACAGGCTGCCCAGGGAGGTCATGGATTCTCTTCTTTGGAGACATTAAAAATCCAGCTGGATGTGTTTTTGTGTAACTTGCTTTAGGTGACTCTGTCTTGGCAGGTGGCTTGGACTAGATGATGTCCAGAGGTGCCTTCCAACCCTAACAAATTCTGTGAAATACTGAGATCCAGTGAGAACTGGAAAGAAAGAAGAGAGGGGGGCGGAAGTAAAAAAAAAAGAAAGAAAAGGAAAAAATACAGATGTCTAGCAAGGAAAAAGAACAAAACTTCCAGAGCAATTGGAGTAAGATATTATGCTTTGGTAAAAATAAGCATTGACAAAAACACATTCAAAATGAAATGTGTACTTTGCTTGACTACCACAGTAGATTTTCAACTGTGGGAAATATTCATATTATCGTGGGAAGTTTCAAAACAAAATGAATTTCTAAAAAAAATTTGTTTTCCAAGTTGTACTAAAGAAAAAAAAAAAAAAAATTCAAATTATTTTCCTTCAAATGGAATGTGTGTACCTTCTTACTAGGAGAAAGATCCATCTTAAATTTTAATTGAAAATATATTCCAGCTAGTCTGTTTTCCTTTTTTTAATAATAATTCAAGGTGCTTGCCTTTTTTAAGCATAGTTTTGTGGGTTTTTATAGTTTTATGTGTAAATTGGAATATGAACTTAGATACAGGTCACAGAAGGAATTGTCAAATTTTGATCAGCCTTATCAATTATGAACAAGTTCCTCCCCAGCATTCAGGTTATCCTGGAATTGTGTGAGTCATGAGCATTTTACAAGAAAAAATCCAGTCTTGAAGAGATCGTTAAGTCCTTTGTCTCTCATGGGCTTATAAACCATGTGTATTTTCATTAGCCGCATATAGTCCTTTTGATTTCAGTTAGATTGCTTGCATAAATGAAGTTATTCAGAGCTGTGAGTTTTTGAAGATCAGAACCACTGGGGAAAAGACGCAGCATATAAAATGCAACAGGAAATTTAAAATGAGGTGAATGTGAGGGTGGCATGTAATGACAATAGATGGTTATGTGCTCCGGTTATGGACAAGTAGGTGGCAAGTTTCATTTTTCCTCCAATAAATAAGTAACCACAGATGATTTTGTTCCTGGTAGTCTGACTATTATAATTCAGAGACTCACTGAATAGGGTGGGTATCCTCCAGAGCAGGTTTTTGAGAGCTCCTGCATGAGTGAAGCATAAAACTCAGCAAAAATAGATAAAGAGACAGAAGAAAAAAAGTATTATGATGATACTGTGAACCAGAGTGAAAGCAAGGGTTGGTTAATGTAGTTTGGATTGTTTCATATTTAAATAACTAAGAGCTGATTGAAAAATTCTGCCTGAAGTGAAATAGTACCAGGTATTCAAGATCTCCAAAGTCCTGAGTGTTTTTAGAATGTCTTAATCTGTCTTTTAGAATGTCTTACTCTGTCCAAAATTAGGAAAAAAAATGATACTTTTTTCCCACCCTGACAATTCTAGTTATTCATCACACTTCATTTTGAATTTTTCTATTGTTCATATTTTGCTTGTCCACCTCCAATGCCAGTAAACCAGTTTTTCTTGTGATTTATCAATAGCAGTTGCCAGCAAGGAGGTTATGATAGTTCAAGTGGAATTAATGTGGCAAAGGAAGTCTATGGGCTCCATGAACAGAAAGATAGAATTGAATTATTACCCAAGAGATGGTGGTCTCAACCCCACACAATGAATTCAGAATCAAGTTGCTCTGACAGCAAAAGGCCAGATTAGTGCTACCTCTATTTTTGCTATCAGGTCTAAAATTTTCACAATAAATGCATTCATTATTACTGACTCAGGGGGAAAACAAAAAAGAGGGTTCAGCTGTGCATTGAACGGATTTCATTGTGTATAGAACAAGGTAGGAAAAAGGACATTTATAATGGCAGCATATTAAAAATGAAGTGTGCTGAAAGAAGTGCTGAAACAAGTCAGATGTTAAGTGAACCAAGAGCTTATAATTTTTTAGCTATACTGGGAGGCAGGAGCAAAATCCAGATCAGTCATTACAAGACTTTTTAAATGAACTCAGCATGTTGACACGGGTCAAGCTGTAGTAAGTCAGCATTATAACAGGAAACAGAATCATGTGTGTCTTAACTCAGTTTAATAATGGCTACTAGTGATTTTCAAGTTTGAAATGGGATAAAAAATCAGCAGTGTGTGTCTGATTAGAGCTGGAAATACACATGAAGACAAGAGACCACAGGAAAAATGATCAGCAGTTTTTTGCCTATGACAATCACATGGGGTCCCTGGCTCTTAAATAGGGGAGTTTCTCAGACAGGGCCAAGTTGTATTTTCACCTCTTTGTTTGGTGGGGTCATTTGCATGCAGGAAAACTTGTATGCCCACCTTTTCAGTTGTTCTTTTCAGTGTTTCAGTGAGAAACAAGTCTTTTTTTCAGCCCATGGATAAAATCTTGCATCGTTCCCTCTGAGGGAACCAGCTCTACAGAACTCAGGGAAATTGAGATGTGGCAATTACCTATATCTTAGGTAAGGTAAGTTAGATTTCTACCCAGTTTCTGCTATGAGTCCAAACCCAGAACCTGGCAAAGCCAGCATTTATTGTGACTGTTAAGGATGCGCATGACAAAATGGCTGATTTTGACTGGCTTCCATTTTGACTGGCTGACAAAATGGAAGGAGAAAAATTTTGCCAATGTGTCATTCTTTCCCTCAGGAGATGATAATATCTTTCACTCTGTCCAGATACCAATTTTCATGGCACCTGTAGGAACCTAAATGCCTTCAGACTCAATCCTGTTGATCAGTTTCAATTATATTTGACAGAAGGGTATAAAAGTTGTTAGAAGAGGGCAACTAGACAGCAGGATGGAGACTATGACTGAGAGATGTGGACTTCTAAAGAATAACACAATACCTGCTGTAAGTACATGTGAATTTTCAGGTAAAACAAGAATTAAAGCAGAGGCATAAATTGATAGATTGATGATAAATACTATGGTAGGCCTTTTTGTTTGGAAAATGATGAATTGAGTTAATGTGAGAAATTCTATAGCAACCAACTCACCTCTTGTTTTGCTCCTAAGAAACAGATTATATCTCATTATGCAATTTCCAAACTATCACAAGCATAACAAATTATTCTCAGTTAAAAATCTCTCAGCATTGGCAGACTCAACTGATGAGCTTATTGTGACCCCCATCTCTGGGACGTGAGTAATTGAAATAAGAAGGAATTCAAATGCTCGTTGTGCTTTCTCAAAGAGACAGAGAATGGATGGCAAGCAGGAAGGGATTCCAATGGACAGATCCAAACACTGTTAAACACTGAATCCAAAAATTCACCCCAAGTTTTCACATAATAGTGATTAAGGGAAGTTGGAAAATTTCAATTTTACTATTTCATCTGTATGATGCCATATTACTAGTGATAAAATAATAGAACTATTCCTTGTAATAAAAAGAAGAAAGGCNAAGGAAGGAAGGAAGGAAATTAAATGGGTATTACAGCTGCCTAATCTGGACCTTGAAACACCGGGAATCTTACAGAGAACTTGTTGATTTGCAACATGTAAGTCACTCAGCTCAGCTGAAGTATATGGCTGTAATAGACTGATATGACTTCAGAAAGTATGGAAAATCCGTTTATAGAGGCATTTATTGGAAAGCAAAAGAAAAAGAATGCAAATAAAAGTGGAGTGCCCATGGTGGTAGCAGAAGTCACAAGGCGCACCATGATGAAATATAAAAGAAGTTCTTATTTGCAAAATCGTTGCAAAAAGTGGTGGATCAGAATAAAATGTGGATTATTTGATTAAGACTAACAAATTTGTGATACAACTCAAAAAAAAAAAAAAAGGAAATGTACATGCATTGCAGATTTAGGAGGTTTTCTAATGTCCTGATTTAGATAAATGTTACTTACAGTGTTAATAACTTAATTGTTATTGAAAAATTTATGTTACAGCCTCCTGAAATTGCACATCTCAAAATCATCATGATATCATTCTTTTCCTCTACATGGGCTGAAAAATAAATCCAAGATAGTGGAAGACTTTTGTCTCACTGTTTTCATAGTGATTAATTCATTGCAACTACATTTCTCAAATTGTACCTGTCCCAGCTGACATGCTGTGATTTCTGAACATGTCAGAAATGTCATGTCCTGTAATACTCCAGTCTTCTTATATAATCCTCAGTTCAACTCAAATGTTTCCTGATTTTGCTGTATGCTATCACATCCTACTGACTGCACATGTATTGTGGGTATCTCTGGGGTTGTTGTCCTTCTGCAATTAACAGCTTATTTGATTCAATGGTTAATGGAGGTCAGGATGTGTGAGGTCAGGTTTTGTCCTTCTGATTTGGATTTTCTTTCTACTGATGGATCTATTTTAATTATTTCTAGACATTAGTATGTATGAATAATTTTATCATGTCCATCTGTATTTTAGGGTGCTTTATTGTATTTACTTAGGGTTGCAACTTTTTCAAAATGCATTTTTTCATTTTGGTAGTTGCATAAAAGTTTTCACCTTTTTTGGGCTTTATTAATTTACTAAGGATTGTGTTTTCTCTATTAGAACAGTAACAGCAACAATATTAATATCAGAAGGTGTAAGAAAAGGAAAGATTCACACTGGAAAAAATATGTGATAATAGACAATACTGGTCAGCTCCCTCCATCGTGTCTTCTCTACTGAAAGGAACCTTTTCTCACTGGAAAAGAGTCCCTGTCCCTCATCCCCAGCAATGATACAAGGTAATATAGAATAACCTCTGTGTTATTCCATGCCCCCTCCTGACTACTGCAAAAAATTAATCCTATCCTGGCTGGAACCATGATAGCCATCTTCTGTGAGAGGTAGCATCTCTCTTTTCAATTTCCCCCCCCGTTTTTCTTATAGAATGGAATGCTATTGGGAACCTGTCATAAATGCATGATTTCAGACCTGAAATCTTTAGAAGTTCACCAAATGTTGCAAGATAGACACTAAACTCACAAAAATAGGAAACATTGTGGAAATGTAAATTGTGTGAGTCTTCCATGCTCTACCACAGAATCACAGAATATACTGAGTTGGAAGGGACGCACAAGGATCCTTGAGTCCAATCCTTAGCCCTGCATGGGGCATGTATATGTTCATTCATCTTCACAGCTGCTAGTATCATTGACAGATAAAATGTTTGTCTTGTTCACACAGACTGGTCCATACTGATGTCCAAAGTAAAGCCAGAGTTAATACCATCTCTATCATATATTTACAAATAAGTTCTTCTGGCCGTTATTGACATTATTTCCTTTTTAATGTTTGTAAAACACGGTAAATTAAAAAGAAGTTCTACTCTTCACTCCTGCAATATGAATTTTGAGAGTGTCACAAGAGAACAAATCACATCAGAATAGATTGATTTTCTTTGGAAATATCCCTACAGAACATCAGGATGGGCCATAACACTGCTTGAATTCAAGTAATTTGACGTCAGTTCAGAAAGGATCTTGTTCAAGAGGTTTTAAATATAATGATCATATTGTCAACCTTTATAATGTAAATTTCCTGACAATTTGAGCTTTGCAGAAAATGCTGTCTTGTCAAATCCATTTCTTGAAATATATATTAAGGAAATGCATTTTTGTGTAGAAGGAACACTCAAGGAATTAATGAAGCTCATCTTTATTGCTTCTGATTTAAGGCATTAGCCTTTGCTGCTGCTGCAGTGGTAACGGGTTACACAACACAAGCTGGTGCATCTTGAAAAAGTGTGAACAGTATGACATTTAACTCAGGAAGGCAAAGCACTGACCTCATGACCTCACCATCTTCAATGAGAGAGGATCACAAATTCCTTTTGCTGAGTAGTAAACACTAATCTTTCTCTAGATCTTGAACCAGATGCCAAAATGGAAACCTTGTCATATGCTCACGAATGCCTCATATATTCCATTCATCCCTTGTTTGTTTTTTTTTCCTGAGGCTGGAGGTGAACACTTCTTTTTTCTAGCTCACTTGTAAAATTCTGTCTGATAGTCATGTTAATGGGTTGACCTTTCTAGTTTAGCACGCTTTTTTTTAGGTTTTCTTTTTTTTTTTTTGCTGGTTTTGGTCTGTTGGCTGACCAATGTTGGTCACATGTGGAAGTGCTTCTCTTTTATAAGTGTTGAGTGGTCTTTGGTGACTTTCCTTTTTATCTATGTGTTTTTCACAGCTCATCTCTGTGGCTCAAGAAATACTGGTTGTTTTTATAATATTTCCTTCACATAGAAGATGATTTTCTTCTCTCTGATAGGGACAGTAGCCTGTGCTTTGATTTTCTCATATTCTCTTTGGTCTGCCAATCACATTGCACATCTTCTCGCCTTTAGAGGTGGTCATCCTTAGTTCATGAGAGCAGTAATTAACTCAGAATTCATGACCTCCACAGCATGCAGTGTCTCCATGCTGTTAACACTTAAAATATTCTTTCTTTTTCTTTAATAAAAATACTCCCATATGTAACCAATTATTCAAATTTGCTACTGCTTTAGGTTTCAAGTATGCAGAAAAGCAAGAGCAAAAAATATATTGACTTCCCCTGAGCAAAATCAGGTCTTTAGTGAGGATTCTGTGGCTGAGTAAATTCTGCCAAAGGGCTAAGTAATCTGGAATTAACAGATGAGCAAATATGAAATGGAAGAGTAGCATTCAAGTGCCTACAAGCTGTAGCCTCTTAGCTTTGTGGGCTGTGAAACTAATACTTATTCCACTGTTTTTCACAGAGGGTGGCATGTGTTATATCCAGATGTTGGCGCTCTAATATGTGCTATGTGTTTCAGATACATTCCAGTTTTATTTTACACTGCTACTTAATAGTCTATAGTTCTTTAATTCTTATAATACATTTAGGAGGCTAAGAATACAAATTTATGTATTTTTTCAATATCCCAATATCAAACACTAATTAACAGAATTAACACTGATTAAAGAATTAATAGAATTTAGTTTAATTAATAAATTAACAGATTTGAATACCGATTGAGCAAAGTACAGAAAACAGACTTGTGAGTGGTCCTATTTACTAAATGACCAGTGCTAAAGTTAAGTGCTCAGTTAAGAGTTTTATAGGATTATGTACTTTAACAATCACCTCTCCTTCTAGCTCATTGTAAATGCCTTTTTTTCAAAATGCTAATATTAATAGCAGCACCTTATACCCTTAGACCTTATACACTCACTGAGACAGAAAACCATAAACTATTAACCAAGAAAAGGTCAAAGTGCAGGTGAACCAGAAGTGGGTAATTTACTTCATGTGCCAGTTGCAACTTGTTTGCTACATGTCTTCCATCACCAGAGTTTTGTTTATTCCAGTGAGAACTCTTCTGGAACAAACTGTTATCTTTCTGAAGAAATTAAGTGCTTAATATATTTATATAAAATCAATAAGTCAGGTATGTTAAGAAAAGTTTAAATGAAGTACTAAACTTCTGGTAAATATCAATATGATACTTAACATATAACTTCCTATTTAGCTAATTCATTTCAATCCCTGTAGGATCCTGTTGATTTTTAAACAAACTGCAGTGTTTTAAATGTTCTGAAAGAACTCTGTTGTTATGAATGTCAGCTCTGTTGTAACTGGTCTTAAGGCCAAGTTTAATTTTCATGTTTGAGTGACTAAAATATGAACTTAGACTTCCAAGGCACGGACTGCATGGTATGAATTTATAACAGGGTACAAGTAGTCCATATCTTCTGGTGCTGACAAAAAAGAAAAGTGGTGGTGAAACATCATAGACTGGCAGTTCATTCCAGCCGATCCATGAGGTAGTAGCAAAATACCCGCTGATCACTGACTCATTCTCTGTTCACTTGCATAGTGACTAGTTACATGAGAAGAGAATGAACGTAATGATGAAGTGTGAAATTATACATAAACCTTGATATTATTTGGTTCTAAGAGTGTGAAGTAACATAAGGTATATCATGCTTATAGAGGAATGAAATTTACTGAGATAGAAAAGTAGCATTTTACAGTAATTAGATTAATTTTCTTTTTGAAAGTCAACATTAATGCCCAAATGTTGAAAGTACAGTATACCTTTTTAAGTATTGCTGAGCACCCCCTGTTTATTCTGGCTGCTTAATTGGATTAATTTTCTTCCAGTATTAGATCCACAATTATCAATCTCTATGAGTTTAACATGAAAATCTCATTACCAATGCAGCAAAATAAGAGCTATGATTTTTCAGAGTATACATTTTACACTTTTGTTAGTAAATGTAAGAAGAGAAGAATGAATGACAGAGCAAAGCCTTCAGAAATCACTAATGAAGGGATTGTCATGTAGTATTTACTGGCTTAAATATAAATATTAAATTTTTTGCCAATAATGGAGAAGGGCAATTATCAAGCCAAAGATTTTTCTACTGGTTCACCCATTGCACTGTGTACTGCCAAGATCTTCTTAGCTAATTTAAAGTACTGCTCACAATATAGATGAATTATATTTTCATTAATGTTAAGGAAAAATATACTAAAATATATTAAAACGTTATATTAAAAAGTTACCCTTAACATTTTTTATGGATGTTTGCCAGATCTTATCACGTTCATGAGTATCAGTAAAACCAACTTCAATGAACAAAGCAGGAAATGTGTGAGGTTTTCACAAACTATGTTAAGAACTATCTGTATGTGCATTTGCTCTTCCTATGTTCATTAACAGACGTGAAGAAATTATGCCATATCTAATGGTCTAATATCCTATCTGGAAACAAATGACAATTAAATCATTAAGGGTTGAGTTCATGATAAGATAATATATGGTAGCCATACCTTTCTCAAAATATTTATGCAAATTTTTCTGTAAGAGAAATTCCATGTTATGCTATGATTCCTCTCTCCTGCCAGAAAAAAAGAGTCCTTTTCTCCATTTACCAAAAATGCCATATTGTCTACAGTGGTATGTGTGAGGATGACATAATAATAATTGTGGCAGCCTTGTCAACAGTAGAGATATTTCAACCTCTTCAAGAAGAGGAAGTGTTTGAGAAAATAGGTCATCTGCCTAAAGTTATCTTCATCCTAAATCTGAGTATGTTCTCTATAGGTGAATCACACAATCAGAATGGCCTTTCTTTCAAAGGTCAATCCTCCTATCATGGGCAAGGATACCTTTGATTAGACCAAGTTGCTCAGAGCACCATATGACTTGGTCTTGAACACTTCTAGGGATGGGGCATCCACAGCTTCTCTGGGCAACATGTTCCAGTGACTCATCATCCTCACAGTAAAGGATTTTTTCCTAATATCCAATCTAAATCTACCCTCTTTCAGTTTGAAGCCATCCCCCCTTGTACTGTCACTACAGGCTCTCAATGTAAAAAGTCACTCTATATCTTTCTTGTTGGGTTCCTTCAGGAACTGGAAGGCCACAATTAGGTCACTCCAAAGCTTTCTCTTCTCCAGGCTGCAAAATTCCAATCCTGTCAGGCTTTCTTCATAGGAAAGGTGCTTCATCCCTCTAATCATCTTGGTGGCCCTCCTCTGGACTTGCTACAGCAACTCAATATCCTTCCTGTGCTGGAGATGCCAGAGATGGATGCAACACTCCAAGTGGGATCTCACCAAAGCAGAGTAGAGGGGCAGCATCATCTCCCTCCATCTTCTGGCCACACTGCTTTTGAGGCAGCCTAGAGCAATGTTAGCTTTCTGGGCTGCTAGTGCACATTGCTGGGTCATGTTAAGGTTCTCATCCACCAACACCCCCAAGCCCTTCTTGGCAGAGCTGCTCTCCATATTAATAGTAGGATTTGCCCTGACTGAGGTGCAGGACCTTGCAATGGGTTGTGTTAAAACTGATGAGGCTCCCATGGGGCCACTTCTTGAGCTTGTCCAGGTCCTCTGGATGATATCCCATGTTTCAGGTGTTTCAACGACACCACTCAACTTGATGTCATCTGCCAATTTGCTCAGGGTGCACTAGATCCCTTCAGCTATGTCACTAATGAATATATTAAATAACACTGCTCCCAACACCAGCTCCTGAGGGACATCCCTTGTCACCGCCTACAGGCCTCAGGAGAGGGGGAGTCAATACGAATTCTACCATTTCCACCATTGCCATGCTGGTTCTTCTTACCACATCCCACATCCACAGGGCAAGAGCAGCTGAATCCTCATCAACTTTACTATTGACAGCAGAAGAAAATTTCCCTGGACAACAATCTTAAGACAAAGGTTGTTGGGGGTGAAGTTTTACCTTTTTATAAAACTATACTGCTGTATAAAAATATCACATGATGCCCAGAAGGCAAGTGAGTAAGCAATAGGATGCAGATGTAGTCAAAGTTTGTGTTTTAGAAAAGAGAAGGACGGTCTCACTGTTACAGCTCGTATGAAACTCAGTTTTACAATCTGCAAAATTTTACCTTGAGGCATGCTTCAAAATCTAAGGATACCACTTATCTCTTGTGCACTTCTTCCTAAGAATGAATAGCCAACATTTAGTCTAATTTTAGTAGCTGGGGTGGAAGTTTCTAAATCATAATAGCCACATCCTGTTATCTGGTAATAATTCTGCCCAGAAAATCCAGAGTCGTGTGTCCAAGGTGTTAGCACAGCAATTTTAGTTAATTTTAGCATGTGTAGAAAGAAGCGGAAACTTTAAAGTCCAAAAGATATCCTGACTATGTAAGTAAGCTTTAAAAATGCATCAGCTGAAGAGTGAAATTCTAATGCTTTATATATCGCATTCAGAAATTTGAGGTTTACGTAATTTCGATTAAAACCAGTTTTTCTGTTTTACAGTTTCATTGTAAAATATAAAATTTCATTTTCTTGGCTTTTTATAGAAGAGTAAAAGTATACCTCTTGAAATCTCCAAACATATTATACTCTATCCGTAAAGCATTCATATGACAAAACCAATAAATAATCTTCATCCAGAAATAGTTCTGTACTATCAAATCTTTCTATGATTTCTCTAAGAGCTGCTGAGTAGCACCTACTGAGGTGCCCAAACTAAGGTTTGAAGCCTTTCTATCTGGTATCTGATCATAAGACCTTGCTCAGAATTTTTAAACCGACATATAAATAAAGATTAATTTTATTCAGCCCTTTTCAAGACTTCATAGCAAAACTCAGTACAGAGGTTTTCCTAAAATCAGGAAGCAAAATATTTTTTGTGAGACAGAGAAGTTTAAAAGCCATTGCATTGATGAAAGAATACAAATTAAAAGGTATCAAAAGTTACGGCTGCATGCAGGATAGCCTTAGCTGAAATCACGATATTTAGAGTTCTTTAAATAATTTCAAAATATCAAACCCAGTTTCTTCAATCTGCATTTCATGGATAAGTGGTCTACTGAAACGAAATTGTAACTTCATGAAAATATTGATCAAACTAAATTGATGCTGTCTGTAAAATCCCATCTTCCTCCTCACCTCAGCTTCTTATTCATGCCCTGAAGGTGACTGAAAGGATAACCTAGTAAAAAAAATCACTACTTTTCAGCCAGTGATCTGGCTTGCTACCCAGGAAGACAAGGATGAGCAAACAAGAAAACACAGTGCTTTGCACTACTTTCAGCAGTAGTGATGACTTGCATCATTTGTCAAATAGCAAATTTTGGGCTAGTCACAGCTCACTCTGAACTAATGCAGAACTAGAGCCTTTTATTATGGATTTGGCTGCTTCTTGTCTGCTCCAGTGAAAGAACTCTGTACCCAAACACTCATCCACTTCTCTCAGTAATATTAACTGGTCTTAGGCCAGTTAATATTTGTTTGTCCCAGCAAGAGAATGTACTTTTTCAAACTCTTGGCAAAAGTCAGGCACAATACATCAAAACTATGTACTTTTCCTTCATAAAAAGACAACAGTCATGCTTTTAAATAAGAATGTGAATTATTATTTTTTGACCACATTCAACTAAAAAAAATAGCTGCATGGGTCTCTAAAAAGTACTTACTTTCAGGCAGAGATAAAAGAAAAAAAACTGCAGGGCCCAAAAAGGAACGGTCTGGGAACTCATGACTACAAAGACAAGTAAGTATAGTACAAACTATTCTGCGAAGTTCAATGTAGCAGGTGCTACCCAAGAGCTTCCTATACTAATATAAAACCATTGGTACTTGAAGAAGAAAAGCATAGTATCAGGGTTTTTTTTAAGAAAGATTAATGGCAATAATATTTGTAAAGAAAATTTCTATAATACTCAGATTTGTAGTGCTGTTGAATACTTATTCAAGCTTACCTGAGCAACTGCTCTAACATCTGTCATACACTACACAGTTGTGTGGAAGTTTTATTTTTACTACTTTTCCTGTCCCCCTTTTACACCTTTCTTATTTTGTATGTGGTGGCTACCAAAAATTTCTTTTTTTAATTTTCCAATATGAAAACAGGTAATTTAATAAGTTAAAACAAACAAACAAACAAAAACCTAACAGATTTTTTTCTACTTAAAAAATTTGGGGAAATATAAAGTGATTTTTTTCTACAAATTTATCTATCTTTATATGAGCAACATTGAATTGGTTGTGCTGAAGAATTGCTGTAGAACATCTTTTTTACCTACAGAGATAGTCTTGAGCCAGTGCAGAGGTGGGACTACATCTCTTCTCCCAGGAAATGGGCTGCCAGTGGAGACCAAGTGAGCAGTGGTCCCTGGTCTGTAAGTAAATATTAAGCAGTGTCGTTGGTGTTAGAAAGGCAGAATCAGAAGGATTCAGAAGGAAGGGTCTTTGTGCAGAAGAAGATCTGATCTGTCATTTTCTGGGGAGGAAAAACTAGGTTGGTGTAGAAACAAAGGAGGTGAGCTGTGCAAAATGTACATCTGAAAGAGGCTGGTTACCTGACAGGTGATGTAGTGTCTTCTCTGAATGTGTCTGAATGTCCCCTGAATGCAAGGTGACAAAGGAGACTTTTGTAGAGAGGATGCTTTTTAGAAATGGCAGAGTGGTTCAAGATGCTTCCTTCAAAAGGGATTTTGGCACTGGCATCTTTACCATGACTAACCAAAATTAATCACTCAGCCCTTTTCTGTGCGGTGTTCAAATTTTCCTTTGGAATAGCTACAGCTGAATTCCTTTCTGGCTTCAGGCCTTCTGTTGCAGCTACTGGAGCTGTGACTACTTTCATTGATGAATTTGTTGGAGTGCAGAACATCACAAGGCCTGAACTGGGTATTGGTAGATAAAAAAGAGAGACAACTACTGTTTTCTTTCAGTACTTTAAATCAATGAGAGACAATTATTTAATTTACATAAAATGTATTTGAGAATCCAAGTTTATATGTTTTCTATGCATTGTTTGTGAGACACTGGATTATTATATTAATTATTGGCTCAGAACAACTCAAGTGTGTGTGTGGGGGAAAGGGACAGGTGGAATTTCACAAAGGTGAGGTGGTACCCTACTCCATATCCTAGTCCCTTGGAGCCTCCTCGGGCAGCCCCAGAGCAGCTGTCAATCACTGGCACACTGGGAGCACTGCCCCACACCACACCCCTTCGAGCCCCTAACACAGGCCCAGAATGGCTGGCAACTAGAGCACTGCCCCACACCCTTCCACAGAGTCCCAAAATGGCCAGTGGGCCAGAAGTCCCGCCTGGGGGAGGATGGCCACAGGGGGCAGAGAAGGTAAAACCAAAGATGTGATCTCCATGCTGTGGGACTCAAGCATCTGGATTGGATTTGGAAGCATGTGGAAGCTGGGTTTGTAAGACACTCTGTGTGGTAGCTATAATTCTCTCTTTTCCTCTCTTTCTTTACTTCTTGTCCTAGTCTCCTTCCTTGATATTTTGGGTACCTTAGAGCCAGATAGTTTGGATTTTGCTAATTTGTATGGGTTACCATGTTGTAAGTCAATGCTCTGTGAAATGCTTTACTTTGGTTGAATGTCGCCCTTTAAACTTTTGCCAAGTTCCCTTATTTTCTGAAGTTTGCCAGTAAAGATGCGTTATTTTACTTCCTGAGAAAACTTGTGTAGCATCTTCCTTATGCCCTGTTGAGGTATAAAAGAAGTGAATGCCCTTTTAATTAATTTGGTGGGTGAATTTTTGGACCCTTGTATATTTTTAAAGTAAAACCCCTTTGAGTTCATAGGGATCTTACACTGGTACAATAACTTTTTTAATAGTTTCGACAAGTAAATAAGTCATCAATGCTTTGCTTTAAAAAAGTCTTCTAAAAAGAGACAAATCTAGATGATAAAAATTATTATCATCTTTACTTTAAATGTTCTGTATAACATTGCTCTCACTGTAGGAAAAGCAAGGATGAAGCCTTGTTCTGCTTCCGAGTCTGGTCTAGATTCTGCACTTCAGTGTAGGTGGCTATCACTGCACTCTAGGAGACTGCTTCATGCTAATTTATATTAGGCCAAGTGTTGACAGTGGCTCAGAGTTGACTTGGAACGGAATCCATTGAGATACTGTGAAGACAACGAACTCATCTATGATTTGCTATGTACTCGTGAAACAGTAGTCATTGACCTTGTCAAAGTCTTTGCATTGTCACTGCATTACGAGCATGGATGCCATCTGGGGAACGGCCTAACAGAAAGGCAAGGTTGGTATGAAGAATTGTACTGCATTCATCTTTTTTTCCCCCTTTTCTGCCGGAACAAGTTTTCCAGTTGAGTTATTTCCTTATAATAATAAGAATGCTGAACATACGGAACATATGGTAAATGTACAGGATACTAGTTAAGATTTTATTTCTAATTAAATGTTAGCAGTGCTTGAGCCTAAATCTTATTATTAGTTACCAGGATTTGTCAATTAAACTTATGTACTTAGGAAATATTCCCTCCATTAAAGTATGGTCTTTGCATACTGCTAATTTATTCTGGAACCTTGAATTTTTTCAGGGAGTAGGCCTAACCAACCATATTTCTAGCAACAATGTAAATTCGTGCATAAAATTTATTCCTTTAAGAATTATTTTAATGTGTTGAACAATGCTATAATTGACCTGATTTTTCATTCATTTCTGGTTTTGTCCCCTCATTAAACATTCTTTAAGAGGATTTCACTTGAGTTAGCATATTTAAATTACTGTGAAATAAATGTGTTCTTTTAATGAGTTTATTCCTGTTTTAAGGTATTAATTAAAACAGGTTGTGGACGAAGTAGATGCAATAAGTGGATGAAGTAGTGTCCAGGCAAAAGGTTAAGGATTTGCTGTCATTAAACAGAATTAAAATCTTTCTAGAGACACCTCATTAAATGAAAAACCTTCCTCTCTTACATGCACCAACAAGAAGTTCATTGCTCAGTGAACTTCTGATTATCATGGATTAGTAGTTCTTTTTTTCTTTTAGAGAGCCTTTATCCTCTAGTAACTATCACATCCATGCCCATGGCAGGAGCTTGTCTTAGCAGTGTGAAATAGTAAAGAATTCAGAGAGTTTAGCCAATGGACTTCTTATCTGGACAGAGTGGAAAGGTAGAAAAGTAAAGGACAATATTTGTGGAGTTTTTCGTATTCAAAGGAAAAGAAAATCTTGCAAATTTAATTCACAGATTGGGGATGAAAATGTCATTGCCTCACTCAGAGGGTTAATCACTTTCTAATTTGAACTGGTGAATTTCTTAATGACACTGTGAAATTAGCAGCATTTTATTGTGTTAATTATCTGCAGGACACTACATCATTACTTCTAATAAATGTAAATGTGATTGCATCTCCTAGGACAATATAGAGACAAGGTGAATTTTTATTGGCTATTTACTCAATTTGAGACAAATTGTTCCCTCTTGTCCTCCCACTATGTAAAGCATATTCAATATGGTTTAGTGCACTACCTTATTTTCTGTTCATTTAGGTCAATAAAATATATAGCAGTATCTTAATTGTCATTACAAATCCTTACTCATTCAAGCTAATTTTCACTTAAGACAAGGCTGATGGTAAAAATCATTAACTGTTTTAGAACTAAGATGTACAATTGTGGAGTCTAAGTGTATCAATAATTAACTATTCAACTTTTTTTGACAGACTGAAAATTCCTACCAGCATGTGCCTTTGTCAAAACAGACAAGAGAATGCTTTTCCAATAGGTTTGTCACTCTGCATAGTTGATGCTGCAATATTAGGCAATGCAACAAATTATATAGAGGCACTTACAAAACTTTACCAAGAAGCAAATGAGTGGAATATTCTGCTTTGGTAGAAAACTCTTTTAAGCCAAAGACATATTAAATTATAAGGCAACAGAACATACAGGTTTCACATCAATAATGTGCAAAATTCAAAATTCAGCAAAATGAAACTAGAGTCAGAGTCCTTTCCTGGATATACCCTCTTCCTCACCATTTTATATATATACATATATACATACATACACACACAGATATATGTATATAAAAATTACAGTGGGTAATACAGATGATCTGATTTTTTTTAATGTATATCTTTGCAGTTACATCAAGATCCACATTCCTAATCTCTATATGTAAGGACAGATCATACAAAAGAATGGCCAATATTTTTCAAGGCAGGATTTTTGAAGATGTTTCTGAACTTCTGACTGTTTATCTGATAATTCTGGCTACTGTTATTTTCAGTAAAATAATAGCCATGTGGAGAATAGCTGGGAAAAAGAAATAAAATCAGAAATAAAAAATCTACTGATCATAGAGAGTGTATTGATAGCATAGCCTCTAAAAGAGCCTGGTATTTTTCTGAACCACAATCACATCACTCCAAATTGTGATCTTTAGTGAAGGCACTGAAACACTACTCTATAGGTTTGCCTACACACTCGCTGCACTGTGAGCAAAAACACCTCTAAACATAGATACTAACCAGCCCAAGACTTGAATCTGCTATCTGCTAATGATACTCATGATTGTTTTATTGATTGCCTGTGACAATAATGGCTGGTTATGAATCCTTAGTGATTTCTCTCTTTTTAGGTGTTATTACATAGGTAAGCATTTCCCAAGTTGCCATGCTGTTTAGAATGTGCGCATCCAGATGGCTTCTGGCTCACTCTAATCAGTTCCCCAGGTATAACCTCCTTAAGCCTTTTCCCCTCGAAAGCACCTGTAAGCAGTTGAAGGTCATGATTGTTCGCTTCCAGATCAATATACCATTAAATTGTGACAGAAAGCACTACCACACTATTAAGTCTTCAGTCATATCCTCAATAATCCTGATAAAATGATGAACTATTTTAACATCACGGTGACTGTTAACCGTTACTTGAAAACCTATCCCAGTAAGACAATATTGAGATAAAATTTATGGTAATCTTACCTTTCAGATATTATTGCCCTAAACAATTCACCTTGTTTTGCTTGCATCCTTGTCTGTATTAAAATAGAGCCACACAGCATGACTCAAAGTTAGGTTGAGCACAAGGTTCAACATAGGCTATTTTGATAAGGTCTCCCAGTTCTGGACTAACTTGCTGTTAGTTTGAGGTCTCCTGCCACTAAACTACCCTCTTCTAACTTGAGAAGTGGTGATGTGTGTATTCAATGCCTCACAACATCTGGGAATAAAAAGGGGTTTGGGGTGAAGAAGAGGCCACTACAGGGGAAAATATCCTCACTTTACAGACATGACAAAACCTATCGTGGTTAACACAGAAGGAAATATGAATTAGTTTCATTCATTATCTCTCGCCTTCACACCATACCAAAATGCAGCATATTGGACAAGATATTGTACAGCCCACTGTCAATGCAGTTTTATTAAATAAGTCCCTCAAAGAGAAAACAAACACCTGAAAACTGTCTGATGTACTGGCATCTGAATAATAGCCCACTCCCTGTCATTTTTAGCCATCAGTCCTCCCTTGCCAGATCTCCCTTGATATATTAGTAGCTTAAATGTAGAAAAATATATGAAAAAACAAGGGTTCAGGTCAATTAAGACTTCCACTGATCTACCAGTGTATCACGTGTAATGAACAAGCCTAAAATCTCTTGGCTGTATCCTAGATACTGGCCTAGATACTTTAATTAGGAAGTGAGACTGTTTTAATGGTACTGATAACCGCATCTAATTTATCTTCAGGTGTTTTTTTAGAGAATAGGAAGAGGCAGTATTTAATTTCATTTGCATTTCCCTGACATTTCTAATATTTCAGATGATCGGTCTTACACTACACCAGAATGCTAAGGTTTCCTGGAGGATGCAAGCCCTATTTTAGGTAGAGTACACAGTTCCTGAAGAAGAGAGGAGAAGAAAGGAATCTGAAATAGCTTTTTGGAATTCAATAAGTGGCAATACAACACTAAATTAAGAGATAAATGAACTTTCCGCTAATGTGGAAGACAGTGTCACAAAAGTCACTGAAGCCAAAAACAGATGGTCTGCACTCTTTGTGGACATACCTTGGTAAAGAGATTGACAGAATTTTTTAGTCTGAACTCTAATCAACATTTCAGCTCTAAGGATTTTTATTTTTTCTGTTTTTAATACACAATAGCTTATTTAGCACTCAAATTGACAAATGAAGCCAGAATGAAGCAACACACATGACAAAAAGTCATCGTATTTATGATAATTATGATGCACTGTCATAGGGTTGATATGCCTAATGTAATTGCTGGGCTTTGAATTCAATGTAAAAATCTTAAAACTATTGTTTTCATTTAAAACTTTTTAAATGAATAAAAGAACTAGTCCCAAGAATGTTTTTTTCTGCCTGAATAGTGGCCTCTTTACTACTTTTTGGTATTCTAAACTAAGTTCTCTTTTGCAAAGCCTTCTTGAAATCTGGTAGCAGGATGTCAAGTCAAGCATCTGTGATCTGGCATTGGATTGTTTCTACAAGGAAAGCTTTATTTACAAATACTAACAACCAAATCATGTGATGGTTTGCAGCATTAGGCAATACTTCTTCAAAAACACAAAGCAGTTTTAAAAGACTTATTACTTGTTTGCTCATCCTTTCTTTCAATTGGCACAAGCAACCAATTGTGAATGAGAACCTTAAAAGTGTGTGTCACTTTTTATTTACATGAATAAGAGCACATTGAGATTTGCCAAAAAAGAGAAAAATATTTATGCCTGTATTCGGAGAGCTGACCTACCAAATTAGTGAAACAATTTTTTTTTAATAAAGAAAACAAATAAATCCTAAACTCTGTCCTTAGAGGATATTTGTTTAGGTTTCAAGTAGAGGAAAATGGAGTTTAAAACATCAGTGTACTCTTAATGTACATGGTGTCATTTGGTAATATAGGAAAAAAAAATACTGCTTCACATTCCTTAAAACTTCAACCTTATTTTACAGAAAGCCTTACTTCATTAATACTGGTTAGTCAGGAAATAAAAATATCCTGTTATATTGGAGATACTACTTTGTACAATGCAGTCAAACCATAACAAAATACAATCAGTACATTTAAAACAAATTGTTAGCACTTTTTAATTTCTGCAGTCATGGGTCTTCTTTCTAGTTTTATCTATGTATTACTGTAGATCCCTACGTTTAAGTCTTAGTCTCAAATAGATGACACTTTTCATTACAGTCTAAATTAAAAATGAAGACATTACTTAGAAAATAGTGACATACATTTAATTTATAAACAAAGTCCTCTTTTTGCTCAGAACACATTTCTTCCACTATGAGTTGAAACAATACAGTGTCATTATATAAATGTACTTGCAGTAGGAGCACCCCACCTGGAGTACTGTATCTTGCTCTGGAGCCCTCAGTACCGAAAAGATATGGAACTGTTGTAGGTGGTCCAGAGGAGGACCACAGAAATGATCAAAGAGATGGAACAACTGAGGGAGTTAGGGTTGTTCAGGCTGAAGAACAGAATGCTCAAGTACAACCTTATTGTAACCTGTGGCACTAAAGGGGACAGACCTTTTAACAGGGCCTGTAGCAGTAGGACAAAGGGTTTTAAACTAAAAGGGGGTAAATTCAGACTAGATATGATGAAGCATTTTTTTACAATGAGGATGGAGAAACAGTGGAACAGGTTGCCCTGAGACGTGGATGCCTCATCCCTGGAAATATTCATGGTCAGGTTGGATGGATGAAACTCTGAGAAAACTGGACACAGTTGAAGATGTCCCTGCTGTTTACATGGGGGTTTGAACCACATGACCTTTAAGGGTCCCTTTTAAACCAAACCACTCCACGATTCTACGTAGAGCCTGCTAAAGAGAACCAAATGATGATTTGAATACATACTTTGTTAGCTCCTTATATCAAGTAATTCTGTGGATAGCCATTCAACTAACCTTTATTTCCTCAGAAATAAGAGATTGGTTGTTTGCATTATTTTTACTGGTTAGACCAAGAATTGCATTCTAGTTCTAGCATAAAAAGGCTGCTAGACTTGTGTTATTTGGTTATTGTACATTGTCTTTGAACTGTGTGTGATAAGGTCAGGCATCTCCCAAAATGCAAAGTTCTGTCCTGTCCAGCTGTTAACTTCTTTGCTGAAAGCCCACAGTTTTTTTTTCTGGAGTTCAAGGTCACAGGCAGGAAGGAAGAATATTTGCTGCTGTTGTAGTTATACAGCACATGTGTGTCTATGTTTGAGTTCAAAGAAAAGAAAAATCTTAGAAATGCAAGAATGTACTGCATTTATTTTTTAATCCAAATTTTCTCCAGCTTCATTTCTCAGTACATCAATTATCGCTTGATCTTTTAAGTAAATATTTTGCATAAGAAGTGGTGCATGGGAGAAAAAATTCTACTGTCAACAGCTGAACATCAAACTACAATTGCTTTTCATCTGAGGCTAAAAAAAATATCTTTTTTCTACTTTTTTTTAAGACAAGAGTAATTAACATTTTGTCTATCATTGTACTGCATCCATAACTATAGCCTGCTGAAGATGCATCATTTCACAATCTCATTTGCATTGCTAAACAATATTTGAAAGAGAGCAGCATTCCCTGGATATAAAATAACACTGTCACTACCCCGCCCCTACAAATTTTGAGTAGCTTCTTTTTTCCTGAAAGGTTAAAATAATTATTACAGTTATCTAAAGATCTGCTGACTCAATACTCGATTGGAATGCTGGATATCTAATAAGCTAAAAGATTTAATTTTTTAAAATTAAAAAAAATTTGAAAATTACCTGTTTTTGAAGAGCCTAATTAACAAAAAATACATAGCTGTACATACATTAGCTAAATGCAGAACCCTAACTGGATTGATGCTGCAACTGGGCATATCTGCTGTGTTATAATATCACCATGTCACTCTATTTATTTAGAAGTGCAAAGCCTGAGCAGTAAAGTAGGTAGACATCTTTGACAAGTGACTATGGTCTAGTTCCTACTGGGCTTGTTCCTACCCTGCTGAAAAACAAGTGTAAAATGGCAAAAATCCACATGCTTAGATATCTCTATTCAGCAGAGTGCCAGGTTGGAATAATAGGAATACATTAGAAATCAAGTCCAAAATTCAATTTCTGAACTGTGAAGGAAGGTTATCCTATTGTCTGCTCTTCCCTGTGTTATATATGGGTGAGTTTGCTTCAGTCAAAGTAAGAAATGATCCAAATAATCGTGCCTTCCTTCAAGGTAAACAAAGAACATCCAAAGAAACATCCCTGTCACAGAACAGGAATCAGTTCCTAACTTCCTCCCTGTGGAAAAACAGCAGAGCTGTTGAGTATGAGAATCAAATAATTATTTTAAATAATGTACATAGTAGCCCACATGTAGCCTAAAATCTTTCAATTTATTCACTTTATGTAGGAACTGTGTCACTTCTCTAAAATGCAGCCATTTCGGGGCTCGAATGTAGTCCCAATCCTATAGTCCGTTAGGTTATCTATTTAATCTGTTCCTCTAGCTCTAGTCAAATTTGTTGCACTTCTCTGCATCTTTCCTCTTTCTGCTATTTCTTAGTGGAAGTAAGGTAACCAGATAGAACACTGTCTTGTAATTGCTATAATCACATCATAATATTTTTCTTTTTTTTTCTTTTTGCCCTTCTCAGTGCAGCCAAAAAAGTTTGTTGACATTTTGAAAATGTTTTTCTAGTTGTCTGCATTCAGTTTAAAACTGCTTGATATTTATTTTCTCAGGATTTTTTCCTTTCACTATGTGCTGTCTTGTGAGTTTCTGTACCTACTACTGTATTGACTAAACACATATGTCCAATCTAAAAAAGACTGAAGACTTAAAGTGTCTCCTTCAAGTTAGGCAGATGCATTAACCAAATGTTTTGGAAAAGACTGTTAATCATCTGAATGAGAAAATATGTGTGCATGAATGAAAATGCTCATTATTTGTGGTTCACTCATTTACTGTTTACTCTATTGAGGAATTACAAAAAATATTGTAAGTGTAACAACCAGAAATATCAAAAAAAAACAATTAGTCATATCAGAGTGTTCTCTTGAATCACTTAACAAACTGGAAATTATTCATCCAAACTATGTAAAAATATAAATATTTACTACAGCAGGCAAAACAACGATCTGATTGCAAGTTATTAATTAATTAGGTCTTTTCTAAAGTCACAAAAATGCTTCTCAAGTAGATTGAGGAGTTCTACTTTTACCTTTCTTTTTATTTTCTTCTCTTCTCTCTCATTTGAAGTTTTAGTCTCAAATTTAAGCATTGGAAGGATAATGGATAAAAATTTATAGTGAGATGTTCCAAAAATATGGAAAATACTGGAAAAAGTCTGGTAGAATCTAGTGAGAAAAGTGTTAGTGTAAAACACAAGTACTAAAGAAAAGGATTGTTCTATATATTTCACTAATGAAAATATTAAAATGTATGTTTCTCTGAAATGGTTGAGGAAGGTGGATATCCAGACCACATTACATGGAGGAGGCAGTGTGAACATCAAATTGTGAGAACTGCTAATTTTTCTGGTTTTGTCTAAGGGTAAGACGATATCTGCCAGGGAAGGTGGGAGCCTGCCTGGAGCAGAAAGAAACTCCTTCGCTTTACTACACCCTTCGAATCAAGAGGCTTTCAGTCAAAAATGTAAAAAAAAAGGAAGCAAAAATTCTTTACCAAAATACATATGTAGAATAAAAAAAGGAACAAATAGTAACACAACAGTAACAAGAAATATAATTCAAAAAAATACTACTGTGTATTTTTGGTCAGTGTGGTCACTGCTGTGGGAGTGAGAGAAGTCCTGTGGGCTCACCACACATACAGGATTCCCCTAGTTTTGCTGCTGAGACAGACGAGAGTCACTTGTCCAATACAGGAGCAGCGGGAGATGGGGAGGGACAGACAGGCTGGATCCAAACAAGGGCCGGTGCAGGCAGGGCTCTCTCTCTGTGATTGCTGCGGAGTCCACCTGGACACGGGAGCTGGGCTGGGCGAGGCAGAGACAGCAGGAGAGGCAATTTGGTCATGGGGGAGCAGTGGGGACCTCTCCACTGTTTGTCAGGGCAAGAGGGAGAGAGCGCGGAGAAACAGCACCACTGAGGCAGCGCCGGGACCCTCCCCAGGGGTTGATCCCAAAACCAGAGACCTCGGCTGGTCATCCACCAAGTTTTTATTGTCCAGGGTGAAGGGGTCTAAAGGCAGGCATAGTCCACTCCCCAGCCCTCTTGTCCTCGGCACTCACCGGTGTTGACCACCTCTGCCCCCACACGGCCATCCTAGGGCAGGAATCTCCCTGCCACCAGACCATCAGAGCCATTAGCTCTCAAGGTTGTAAATAATTAAGTCTTCCAGCCCCCTTCTGCTGGGAAATTCTGCTCTCAGCTTAGTGGGTTACTTTTTCTCAATTTTGCCAGCATTTCATGGTCGTAATGGGAAAATTTCACCCAAAAGAATCTAACCCATAATTTTAATCAGAGGAAAATGCAACCTCAGATGTGAAATGAGAACACAAGCTCGCAGTGAAGCACAACTAACATGTGGCAAATCTGCAACCTGAATGTAAAACCGCAAAAAATCAGCACAAGCTGGAAGGCTCTTGGCGCAGTTAAATATGTTAAATATGTTAGATGTCCCCCTGAAATGTATCAGTGTGTTAAGTTCTTCTGCCCAGAGAGAAATGGTTTGTATAATAGGGTTAATCAGAGCAAGCAAGAAACACTGAAGCAGGGAAAGTCACTCTAAAGCAGTTGCATAAAGTTTCATAAAAGTCGTAGAATGCATGCAGAGAGATCTGTGTGGCGTCAGCAGAGAGGAACTTCAAAATGCACAACACGGAAGGGAATTGAACATAAAAACCCAAACCAAACAAAACTTACCAAGCACTTAATTCAAAGATTACCTTACAGAGTCAGAAAGAAAACATATTAAGTAAAAAAAAGTTTAAAAACTATGTAGGAAATAGGGATGCCAGTTAAAGTAGAAGATTAAAGTGTTTATATTTGGATTGGAGAAGCATGGAAAAGAAAATAGCTGTTGCTAGGATAACTTATCCAAAGAATGTAGGTAAATATTCAAAATATATGAGATAAAGTTTCATAGGAACAGAAACAGGGAAATATCAAGTAACTACAATTTTCTATTTATACAGCAACCTGCACTGCAATTGCAGCTAAATCATTCTTGACTTTCTTTTATAAATCAGTGTGTCTGTGTACATGCATATGAATGTGCAACTGCACAAATCGCTTAAATGCAGAAAGCAGTGGAGCAGAACAGAACAGATGTTTAGAACTGCACAGCAACAAGACATGGCACTTTAGGACAGGAAGTAAAGGAGAATATGGTATCCAACTGAAGCTGCAGAAGGGATTTTATGTCAACAGAATGCAATTAACAAAACTGGAATATTTCCAGAACAATAGAACTAGCATAAGGGGATAATCATTATTGCCTGAAATTGAATATAGTAAAGGAGTTAGTTAGGCAAAGACAACTTTCCCTTTCAGAAAAGGGAAAAAAATGAGATGGCAGAAGAAATTGGAAAGGGTTATAAAAGGCATAGCCTCCTAAAAATGAGTGATTGCAGATATAAACCAGGTCATACTGATTTACAGATATATGTCAAGCAGTTTTACAAATGTTAAAAATTATTTGATCTTTTATACTCCAGAAAAAGTCAAGAATTGGGCCAAATCTTTCTCTACTTGTCCATTCCATGTACTATGGGTGCATGAGAGAAAAAAACATCTGGCTAATAAATCTGAAACTTTCCATAGCTATGAGTAATGCATGAATATGTGGCAGTAGACTCAGAGGCAAAATCTCAGCAAAACAACCTCAAGCTGTTAAAGTTTGTCATTAGTTCTGGAGACAATGCATGCTCACTTCCTGAATTTCCCTGTGTGCATTTCAGAAAAAGAATACACAGAAACTAAAAAAGCATTTGAGAATTAAAAGTTTTAAAGATTAAATAATGCCTTGTTGCTTTTTTTTTTTTGCAACAGAGAAGCTAAGGTTTACAACCATAAAAGCTAGAACCAAACTCAAATGTACACATACTTCATTAAAAAAAGCAGAGGGTCAATTTTTCAGATGCCATGACTTTCTATAGCACCTCCAGTGTTAATTTAATCAGTTGAGGGCTCAGGAAGGATGTTTAGTTATGTGCTTCATTCCATCTGCAGGCAGCACTGTAAATGCACCTTTCATTGGGGTGTGTGATTAGAAAGGATTGATAACACGTGCACAGCGTTACCCTACAATACCAGAGAATAAATGTGATAACATTTACTAAAGTTGATGAGCTGTGATCATTCTGAGTCATAGTATAAATTACCCTTTCCTAAGACATTTTGTGTTATTTTGCTTTATGTTTTAATTTTTTGAAATCTTAGGTAACTTTTATGAAAGAAAAGAAAGAAGAGAGAGAGAGAAAGAAAAGGAAACAGAGAGGACTCTACAGAAGATATTTGACTTAATTATACATAAATCAGCTTGAGCTCACAGAATGTGGTCATGCTTAAGGTATCTGAAAGATCTGTTTGAGTAAGTATCTGAAAGGCTTTTCAGAGGAAAAGCTACGGACATATTTTACCTGGATTTTAGCAAAAGCTTTTGATATAATGCTATATATGAATATGAATCTAATCCACCAGGCTAATCACTAAATTTTTTATGAGGTGAGCTACTTGACTGGATTAAGCTCTGCTGTGTGAGTTGATTTGGCTGATGGTAGAAAAAATGGTGGAATTTAGCTAAGAAACATGTCCACTTTGTGGTGAATGTCAGCCTGTCTTCTTGTTCCTTGTATGAGATTCAAAAGAGGAAAGAACATCAATAAAGGGTGAAATTTCACCTTTCTGCTGTCATATATCATTATTCTTTCATGGAGGTATTAGAACACTTTTCTGTGAGCAGAATTAATGAACAAGTCTTGATTTTTAGAAGTCATATTTTTTAAAGTTTTCAGTAGCAAAATGCACTCATATTGAAACAGCAGGTACTTGCCTATGGAGTAATGGTTTTAAGGCGGAAGAAGAAGGAAAGAAAAAGGAAATAGAAAGACTTCTAAATATTTTTTATTATTACTCTTCTGATTGCTCTAATTTAGATTTTATGTTGCAGTTTTTCACTTTTCTCAATGGATCTCTCACATGCATATTTTGTGGGCATAGTTACTGTGAGTGTAGCAGGCAAACATTCGTGAAACTAAGCATACTTCCAAAGCTCCAAGTTTCTACTCTTGGAGCATTTATGTCTTCATTAAGCCAGTGGATGTTCAAGGCAAGACTTCGTAGTTTTGCAACCATATATGGTCCTTCAAGCTTGGAGATGTGAAAGTGTTTACAGAGATTCACATTACATTATTCCTGCACTCCACCCATATTTTCAACAACTCCAAAGATCAGCGCATTTCCATAGGTTCCTCACCATTTTTGTGTCAATAGACTGGACCTCTCTGGATGATATTTGAAGATAGAGATGGCAAACTTGTTTGTTATCAACCTGAATTTCCATGGATTGTCCTGTGATTCACTAAATTATTTCCACTCTTGTTTCTTCTAGATTTCCTCACTTTTTGGCAGACGAGGTAATACCTTCTTACAGCATGGTTCCTATAAAGGGTGAATTGCTCATTGATCTCTTCTTTCAGACCAGACATGGGACAATTTTAAATTTCTACCTGTATAATTCACATCAGTCACTGATGAAAACCATAGGCTATGAAAATCATAGCATTAAAATGTTTTGCTTCCTATGTTAAAGATATGTTTCTTTGTGTTCAGATTCTACCCTGTTTACCTAACCAAAGAAGATCTCAGCAGCAAGTCTGTGCTTACTGCAATTTCCAGCAATCTACAGTAATTATGTCATGGTATGTCTGTTTCTGGGATAATTACAAAAAGAGGTTTCAAAAATGGTAAATTCTTTAAATTATCAATGCAGTGGGATTTTTTTGCATAAAGGAATGACATACGGATATGAAACAGACTGAAGTATGCTACATACTCACTGTGTGTTTGCATGTAAAGTGTTTAGAGATGTGTATTTTCAAGTTTTCACAATATTTTTGAAGACATAATCAGATTGGAACAAAAACCAAAATGAATTTTTAATCAGATTGGAAAAAAATCAAAATCAATTTGGCTTCCATTTCTGACAACCAATCTCTCCCCCAATAAATTTGCTTTAATAAGATAGCAGGGATCCTTTGCTGTTGCAGGATATGACTATCACTGAAAATTTTGTTCCTTATGAAATTCACATGTGCTTGAAGTCTTCTGACACCAAAGCAAAACCCACAAAACAAGCAAAATCTGAAAAAAATAAGTGTGGATTACATTGTGCTCTGCAACATCCTGAAGATGGCTACTGATATTAAGACTAAAGGGATCAAACGCTACATCTGGAGAAACTGCATAACCTCCTGTAATGGTCCTTCTTATATGGTGGGATTTGTTCTGTGTTTATGTGTTGTGAACATAATCCCTACAGGAGAAACAATTTCTTGTAGTAAGACTTGACAGAAAAATCCTCTTGCATTCACCTGTAGGATTATTAAACAAGTCCTCAGTCTTATTTATTGCTGACACCCACACTTCTTCCTGTTTCTCGACTGGCAAATAGACCTTTCTACAGAACATGAGCTTTGCAATTCTTTTCAGTGTGGAAGCACAAATGTTTTATTCAGTTCTTATATCTTTGCCCAGAGCACAAAGCAAACCCTTAATAATTTAGTCTTACAGATGACTCAGAATCATCATATCCTGGGCTTACTCTTAAACCAAAGCTATTCACAGACTGAACTTAGTATTATAGCTTTTAAATTCATGACTTTGGGAGCAGACAGTACTTATGAAAGCACATCGTATATATTTTTTGTGCTAAATGTCAAACTATTAAGGTTTATATTTCCTAACTTTTCCAAAGATTAGAGGAAATACAATGTTGTTTCGGTACTTCATGGAGCTGAGAAAGCTTGAGAACAGTTTTTTTGATTTCAGCCTCTCTGCTGCAGTCTTTCTAATGCTGCAAGAAAATTACTTCAAAGTACTTTTTGACAGTCATTCTCAGATACACAGCAATTACTGTTACGCATTTTATGCAACCATTCTATAGCACTTGGGTGTATGTCCCTGCTATAAGGCTTTAGAAATCAGTTTTACAGATTCATCAAAAAGGATCATCCCTCAACAACTGCTTTGCCAGAAAGATCTTGAACAGATAGTTCATTCTTTTCTAGCATAAATCTCTTACTACAATCAAGTCTGGAGTCATGAGGGAAATGCGTAAAAACCATAGGGCTCAAAATGTGCAACTTTTTCACTTAAGTGACAAATCTCTCAAGTGAGTGACATATCTTTTTTACTTCATACCCTAGGTAGTAATCTGTTTATGCTGTGAAGCTTGAAGCATATTCTTTTTTTCTTACCACATGTACATGCAGACATTACTCGCATCATATGACCTTTGAAACATTTTTTAAAATATCCTGAAGTTTTTACTTAGTCTCCTTGGATTAATAATAATTAATTATTATTATTAATTCATCACTTTGCAAGTATTAACAAGTGAACGAGCTCTACAGGTCAATAATACATCTGATCTAAAAGTGTGAAAGTTCCTATTAGAGAATAAGTAGTCAGTTTGAGGACAAATTCCTGGAGGATTAGAGGTAGTATTTCTGATTTGTTCTTTATCTTGACATACCTTGTAGATGAACTGTAGCAAAATTACAATCATGATCATTCACCAGAGCCTGAATCTTT
>WEIV01027948.1:0-11638 GCA_013390005.1 Calyptomena viridis | reverse complement strand
CAAGGACACCCCAGCTTCCACACAGACACCCCTTATTCCCCCCAGACACTGCTGCATTGCCAGTGCATCCCTTCTTTCCCACCAACACCCTTGCTTCCCTATCAATGTCCCCAAGGACACCCCAGCTTCCACACGGACACCCCTTATTCCCCACAGACACCCCCCCAGACACTGCTGCATTGCCAGTGCATCCCTTCTTTCCCACCAACACCCTTGCTTCCCTATCAATGTCCCCAAGGACAGCCCAGCTGCCAAATGGACACCCCTTCTCCCCCACAGACACTCCTGCTTCCCCACCAACACCCCCAAAACACCCTGTCATTCCACCAACTCCTGCCCAAACACCTCTGCTTCCCTATCAACGTCCCTAAGGACACCCCACTTCCACCCAGACACTGTTTCTTCCCCACCAACACCTCCATGGACACCCTTCCTCCCACACGGACACCCCTATGACACCCCTCTTTCCTTGCTGTCACCTCCACTGTCACCTCCGTGGACACCGGCCTCTTCCCCCACATTCCTTCCCCATGGACCACCACACTGACACCCACTTCTTTTCCTTGGATGCTCACATGGATAACAGTTCCTTCCCCATGGATCCCCACACCACTACCTTCTCCTTCCTCAGAGATGTCCAAAACAACACCCAAACTCCTTCCCAATGGACACCCCCACACCAACACCCATTCCTTCCCCACAGACACTGCCACCAATTCCCTCACACTGACACCTGCTACTTCCCCATGGACACCTTTTCCTAATCCATGGACACCCACATGGACATTTGCTCCTTCCACCACAGATACCTCCTCCTTTCCTCATGGCCCCAAATGTTCTCCCCTAAACCTTGCTGGAATTCTCACCTTCCCCACAGACACATACATGGACACCTACAGCTCCCACTCCTACCCCCATTCCCAAATTTCCTCTGATGTCCCCAGGTCTCACAGAGCACTCAGATCATCCCCCTGGTCACACTCCTCAGGGCACAGACTCCATGGGGCATGGATAGATCCCGGGATCAACCCATCCTGCTGAGGGGGACGTGTCTGTGTGTACCTGTCCAGGTGTGCCAGGGTGTGTGGGTATGTCTGGGATAGGGGACAAGTACCTCAGGAATTCACACAGGACACGGGGTGATGTGGAAAGTGGTGCCATCCCTGTGTGATCCCAGAGCCAAGTGCATCCACACGGTCTGTGGATGGCACAGACACTTCTCCCAGGTGTGATTCCTGCTCAAATCTCATCAAATTCACACTGAAAATTCACTCCAGTGTGTGCAAACACGGAGAAACCCTGGAATCTCCAGGTTAATAAACACAGAGCAAAAATCTCCTGTGGTTTAATAACCCAGCATTAACCATCTCTGCATGAGCAGGCTCATGGTCAATATCCACTAAATCCTGCCTTAAATAGGGATTCGTGCCATTCAAAATTTCTTTTCGCTGCCCAATCCATAGAAATAGTTATAAAAAAATCTATATTTTTGAGCATTTCAAAGCAGATGGAAATGATGGCAGGATTATCCCACTCCTGAGGAAGCACCCTGGTGATGGCTACAGGATCCTCAGGGAAGAGAGACAAAAGAGTCCCTCAAGTTTGCCTTTAAAACACTTTTTTCCCCCTTTTCCCCTGCCTTTTAGCATCCTGTCTTCCACAGCAGCTTCCAAATAAGTGAATAAATACAGCTGCTGCTTTATTGCTCCTTATCCAAACAGGCAGCTCCGATCCCGCTGCTGTGGAACCACGGCCTTAATTGGAATCACACGTTCAAAGACGGGCAAGTGCTGAAGGCTCTTCAAAAAAAAAAAAAAGCCTTCACAGGAAAAAAAAAATCCGTGGAGATTCACATTTCTGGCTTTGCTGGCACAGAGGGTGTGTGGGCTTGAACAACTGAGGTTTCGAGGGTTTTTATTGAAAGGTTGTTAAATCAATTCGTTATTTTTCCTCTTTATAATAAGTCGCGACTGGCGCTGTGATTCCCGTGGAAAGCGATGTCGGAGCTGCTCCGGTTGTTAAAGGGTCTGTGCTGAGGGTGCTGGGATGGGTGATGATCCAGCAGGACGGATGGACAGGGAGCTGCCGGGATGGACAACCGGCCAAAACCACGGGCTGACTTTTCCCTGCGGCTTCTCCCGCTTGGCCAAATCCGCTGCCTAATGACGCGTCCTGTTTCCCATTAGTACTGTGTGCTCAGCTAATGCATTTTGGTGGGAAAGCTGGAAATTTTCACTCGCTGGTAATGACTTGGGAAATGTAGCACCCAGCAGCCAGGCAGAGCAGGAGGCTCGGGCCAGGGACCCCCTGCCCACACCAGCTCCAAGGAGAGGAGAAAACATGGGGTCTTGTCCTCTTTTTTCCTTTTTTTTATTGTTTCTTTGTTGGTGCTGTTATTTTATTTTAATTATTTCACTTTATTTTACATCATTTTTTAATTCCCTATATTCTCCTAATTCTATTTTATTCGAGTTTTGTTTGTCAAGAGCGTAGAAAATAAAAGAGGAAGGAGGGGGGGAGCTTCTTAGGGGAAGTTTCTTAGAGAAGGGGTAAAAAAAAATCCCAACAACAAAACAACAACCCAAAAAAAGCCCCCCAAAAAGCCCCCAGCCCTTTGTAAACATGCCCCCTGAGCAAAGGGAAGGAGGTGAAAAGCATTTCCTGATAACTCCATTAAAGAATGAGGCTGCATTAACATTCCAAGTCCCTCGACAAGAGATGAAAGTGGGGAACTTGAGTTCAGCCTCCCCTCGCTCCAGATGTTATTATGGGCTCCCTGAAAGGTTTTTTTATTTCTTTTTTTTGCAAAGAGACAAAGATGTTGCCTACTTCAAACGGGGCTAATTGATGCTAATGACTATCAGATAGAGGGGGGGCCCTTTTCCCCCCTGCCAAGGGGAAAGAGAGAGCGCATTTTACAATCCCCCATAGAAAACGCCCCACTCTTCAATCCAGGTTGGTGCTTTAGGGATTTTTGTTCCTCCCTGGCTTCTTTCCCTCCTCCTCCTCGCTCCCCCCTTCATCTTTTCTGTCCCCCCTTCTTCGGGGCACCCCGCGGCTCTCACTTGTTTGCCCATGAGAAATTTCACACCTCTCCTCTCCGTCGGTGGGGAGAGCCTGGCTCCATTTCCATCCCTCTTCCAGCCGCAAAACCATCCCAGCGGGGTGGAAATTTCCCCAAACCCACAGCGAGCACACGCGAAAACGTGACGGGGATTTGGTGCAGCTGTAATCCGGGACGTGAGTCCTGCGGGTGGGGAAACCTCTTCTGGATCGGGAGCTTCCTTTTAGTCGCATCCTATTCGGGAGAAGATGGATCCCGGTGCTCCTGTTGGGAATGAGACTGGAGTGTGCTCGTGCTCATTAGGATAACTAGCCCGGCACTGCCAACTTGAGGGGGCTGAAATCATGAGCTCGTGTCTTTCACTCTTAAAACAATAAAAATTGGCTTAAAAATGGAATTGTGAATGCTAAATTTAGCTTTTAGCCCTGTGTCGTGTTTTCTTGCAGCCGTTTCTGCTGTGATAGTCTATAGTAATAAATAATAATCCATAAACCAATAATAGGTAATTAGGAGCGTGCTCAAATCGGGTGGCTCCTTGAGCTGGTGATTTGCCCCTTTCCAAGCTGGATCCCACTGAATCCTGTGGGGAAAGGGCAATTTTTGCTGTGCAAAGAGGAACATGGGGTTTCTCCAAGGAGGAAAGTGGACATACCTGATCATAGTCCTTGTTCATAAAGCCTAGGAAAGATAAATTTTGGGGGCTAACAATAATTACTGTGGTGCTCTGTGCACCAGGAGCACCTGGAAATGGGTGCCAAGGTGCCACCCTGCCTTGGCATTCCCACCTTCAGCCAGGTCCCAGGGAGCCGCAGGGAGCTCCAGAACAAGGTGCTGCTGTCATTTTTTTTTTTTTGCAAACCCCATCCCTCCTGTTTGCAGGAGCATCCAAGTCACCTTCTGGATTTTGGCATCTCGCGGGGTCCCATTAACAGCCCCAAACTGGGATGAGAACAGGAGCCATGGCACCACCCTGCACTCTGAGGGTGTTACAGAGCAAGGGCTGCAGATGACAAGAGCAGAGCCCCCTGCGAGACCCCAGGGTGAGTAGCAGTGTGGGATGACCAGGAAAACTTGGGAACATACGACTGAAGGCTCTTCATGTTATCCCAGAAGAGACCGTCCCTGTTCTCTCCATCCTTGTCACCTTATTTCATCTCCTGCTGGTCAAACCTCCCCGGCACCAATTCAACATGTTTAAGTCCAGGTTGGATGAGGCTTGGAGCAACCTGGGGTAGTGGAAGGTGTTCCTGTCCATGGCAGGGGGTTGGAACTGGATGACCTTGAAGGTCCCTTCCAACCCCAAGCATTCCATGATTATGCGTTGACGCAATGGAAAACCATCCATACAAAACGCAAGGCCCCGGGTTTGTGCTCCAGGGGGGATGCAGAGGATGGAATTCTCCTCTCTCCCGGTCCCAGACACCCAATACACACCCCGGCCGCCCTTCAGACACCGCTCCCCGGCTTCATTGTCAGGTTAATTTGGGATAATGGCCTGCAAAGCACCTCAGCCCCATCCAGGTCTCATTAGCACTTGATAATATCAAGCATCCTGAGGAATTACGGCTTTTCCTCCTCCTCCTCCTCCCCAGGGCACGGAATTCTGCACCCAGCCAGGGCTGATTCATCACCCAAACTGGCATGTCCAGGCAGGATCCGAATTAAGGCAATGCCGGGATGAGGCTCAGCAGGACTGGATTCTGCTCCAGCCTTTTGGTGGGGAGATACCCCTTATCCAAGCGGGGGCTATTCCTTGGTGTCCCACTCCTCGCTGTCACATCTGGCCTCAGATCTCAGCCAGATGTGAAACGAAGGATCGGGACCTGCTACATCCCACCACCCTCACCCTTCCCAACTGCTGGGAGCTCGTCCACCTGCCCGGGGTCCCTCCAAACACAGCCTGGGTTGGACCAGATGACTTTCCAAAGTCCCTTCCAGCCCTATAATTCCATGATTCCACATGTTTTGCTGCCAGCAAAGTCGGGGTGATCCCCAAAAAATTAACCCAAGGTCTCGGAAGATGCTCGTGGTCCTCCCTTCACGCACAGACTCGAAGACCCTGCTCACAGGGGTTGCAAATCCAGGTATTAAGAGCATCCCAAACCCACGCATTTAAAATTAATTGGAAATTATAAACAAACTAAGCATTGAGGCAGCGCTAGGCCGGGCCTGAGTGCACCATCAGCCCGCTGCTCCCTTCAATTATCTTTTTTCTCCCACATTGTTCTCTCCTAATGAGGAGACTAATGACCAAAGGATGGTTCATAAGTGGTTCCCAGACTCTCCTTGCCCAGAGCAAACACCGTCTACAATAGGATCACAAATTGCAGGGAGAAGCCCCGGCTGATCACATCAGAAACGGTGCAGGGATTTATCTCTTTGCCTTAACAATAACACTATGTTCTTAATCGCCACTCCAAAGGGACAACTAGCGGGGGATCTGCCCGGCCTCATCATTAAAAGCTGGCAGCATCTTTGCTAGCGCTGCCCCTTTGTTCATCTTTCATTATTCCAATGCTCCGGCCCCGTTAATTCCTCTCCATCTTATTAAATCAATAGAGATGGAGTGGGGGAAGGATGGGGCAGATCCAAGGGTTGGATCCGGCTCGGATCTCCGCGGGGGTGCCGGGTGGGAGCGGGATCAGACCTGGGCAGCATCACTTGTGTCCGAGGCTGAACTCACCCAGCTCCTGCAGCAGGGGAAACTGAGGCACAAGAGCATCACAGCCTAAATAAATCCCAGCAGGAGGTTTTGGCAGAGTTGGGAAGCACTTTGTCTGAATGCCAGTCCAGCACCTTCCCTCAGGATCCCTGTATTTATCCCGTAGAACCAGGGCTTCCTTGACTTAATGATTTAATCAATTCCTAAAATAAAATTACACCATGCAGAGGGTGCCTGGTGCCCCCTTGTACACCGTGAAATGGGATGACACAGAAACATGGGATTTCGTGCCACAAAAAATTTGCAAAGGGGGACATGGTGCAATTGTCATAGTTTTTTTCCTCTTTTTCGTAACTGCTCATTTCACCAAAGTGGTTCACACCAGGGATTTATGAACACAGAGATTTAGGCCCCTGCAATGCTCGCCCCATATGAGGGGTCTCCTTAGTCTCCCTGTTTCCCTGCTGCATTTCCAGGCAGTTCATCCTTATTTTCACGTATCCAGGAGACGGTTTAATGTAAAAACTTGATGCCTTTGCTCTTTGTACAGGGGAACTTGAGGCAAATTCACCCCAGAAAGTCTGCAAAATACGAGATGTGGTGGCATTTCCTCCCATTGCCCGTGATGTCTTTTTTTTTGATTTCCACTGAAACCAGTCAAAGCAGCCTCGGGAAACTTATTTGATGTTTCAATCGGGAATTAAAGGGGAGGGAGAAGCGGGGGAAATGCTCCCTGACCATTTAACAAGATTACACGATGAGATGGAGCCTGAAAACATTCTCGGCCGACCCCGGCATCCCGTGTCCCAAATCGGGTCGGGCTTTGCCTTGAACCTTTGCCAACGGCACGTTGCCATTCCCGGTATCCCGGCCCTTCCTCGGCACATGGTAATCCCATTTAGCAAACCCCCTCAAATCAGGGCACGAGGGGGCAATGAGCCGACGGGAATGGGGCTCCCAGCTCGGGGAAGTGCCTGGGAAAGCGGCTGGGTCACGGGGATTGGGGAGCTGGAGGAATCCCGCTGCTCCAGCATCCAAACGCCCCATCCTGCAAACAAATCGCGTCCGTCGCCATGTGCTCAGCAGGAATAATCCTGGCAGGAAGAGGAGCGGGGAGGGGCACCTGAAGGACCTGTATGCTACAGCTCCACCTGGTTATCCCTTTTCCTATCTCTCCATCTGTATCCCATCCCATTTACCCAGACACCCATTTGCACCTTGTCACCAACACCCTGCATTCATCCCCAATCATCCACCCATCCATCTTAGCCGCGTTGTTGCTCCGGGAAAACACTCCTTCCTGATACATCCATCCACCCATCGCACATCCTACCTGTTCTAGTCCACTCCTACTTATCTATGGAGTGGAGATTTGCCAGGAAGGGCTCAGCGCTGCATCTTTGGCAGATAACCTTTATCCTCTTAATAAAGCTGCTTAATTCGCACTTCCTTTTAATTATCTGTCACTGAAAGCCACCTCAGGTTTTGCAGGCAGGTGAAAAAACAGCGTTTTTCAGGGAACCATGGACTGGGATGGGACTAGTGAGGTCTTTGGGATGTGTGTGGGGTTTGGATAAAGACACACAGCCGTTATCCTTTATTCTTATTATTTCAAACAGATTTTCCTGAGGGATGAGAGGAACCAAAGCTCTGTTCCAGGTGGGTTGATCCAACCCAAGACCTTTCCAAGCATCTCTCTCCCTTATTTTCCTAGTGCCAAGTCACCGTGCCCAGGTTTCCTCCCAATCCATGTGTTGATCTGCCAGGAGTTGGGTTGAGCTGCAAGACCTTCCCGCACTGGGGAGGAAGATACCTCTGACAGGAGAGAAACTGCATTTCTACCCCTTTTCCAGGATGCCCAGGCTGGCAGGGGCTTGGCAGGACATCAAATGACCTGGATGAATCCAGCTTTTCTACAAACCGTGATCAGGATCCGACCTGGGGGTTTGGCTCTTCCAGTAATCCCTGCTTTGTCCCCGCAAACTCCCTTCCCCACCCTAAGGAACCTGCAAACAGGTTAATCACGAGGTGAGAGGAAGACAAGGACTGGCCTTCCCTGGCACCCAGCTGTCCCAAAGGAACACAGCCATCCTGAGCCCCCAGGGACCAGCCACCCCCTCAAGGATTATCACCCCCTATGAGAAAAACCTCCTGCTCAAACCCCAAAGTGCCAGAGGGACGTGTCTTAATTAATCACACGTAACAGTAAATTTTCAAAAACTCAGTCAAGCCCAGCAGTTTTAATTAAATCATTCCCCTGGTCGGACACTCCCCACAGAGGGGTCCAGGCTGGGCAGATCCTGCGGGAGCATCCCCTGGAGCAGCGACAGGTCCCCCGTGGCTGCCCAGGAGGAGCCCAATCCTGCCGGAGGCTGAGCGCTGCCAGCTCCCAGGGGATTAAAGGTGTCCTGAGAACAACTTAACTCTCGCAATCAGCTCGGCCCCCGGCCGGGCGATATTAAAACACCCCCGTAAGCCCTGTTGTCTCGGGGCTGATTGCAATAAACCCACCGGCACGGCAGATTAGCGGGTTAAACCCGCCGGCGCAGCCCGGGCTCCCGGCAGACATGTGAAGACATCGGCACAGTTTGGGCTCTTTGAGATGTGCCGGCTAATCCCGGCTCTGAAACGGCCGGGACAAAGGGCAGCTTCCGTCACATCGTTGTCCCCTTCTCCTGGCACCAGCCCCTTCTCCTCGCACTGTCCCCTTTGGGCATCCTCCCCTTCTCCTCGCATCGTCCCTGTCCCTCTCTCCTTGCAATGTCCCTTTCTTGCATCGCCCCCTTTTCCTTGGATCATCCCGTTCTTGCACTGTCCCCTTTCCTCGCACTGTCCCTTCTTATATTGTCCCTTTCTCCTTGCACCGTCCCCCTTTCCTGGCATCATTCCCCCTCCCCATGCACTCTTCCCTTCTATGTTATCTCTTCTCCTTGCACTGTTCCCTTCTCTTTGCACCATCCCCTTCGTAATTATCTTTCCTTGCATTATCCCTCCTCTCCTTGCACCAGTTTAAAACCTTCCCTTCTTCCTCCAGCTCCAAACCCAGCACAGAGATGGAGAAAATCAGCTTCCACAGGAGCAGGGGCTGCCCAGCTGCACCCAGATGTTCCCATTGCTGCTTTTATCTAGGAGATCCCAGGCCCCTGGTGCTCACTTGCTTTGCATCCTTGAAGAATCCCAGCTTCTCACAGATCCCACTTTTGGCTCATTCCCAGCCCAGTGTCCAGCCTGATCCTCTACCTCTGCCTAATCAGGGCCAAGTAATTAAAATTAAACCCTGACTAATCCTTGCCCTGCTGAGATGTCACACCAGGTGCCCAACTCGCAGAGCTCCCACCAGCTCTGTTCTCCACGTGCATTTTCCCTACTTCTTGGCTCCAAAATCCCTGGAGAGAGGGATGCCAGCAGTGGGTGGGGTGTGGGAAGAGCAGGGTGTCCTGGTGAAGATGCCATGGATGAACCATGAACTGAAGGTCCTTTACAAGGACCTGGATGCTCTGTGAAGGTCCTGAGCTGAGATATCCAAGCCCCCAGCACCTTTGGGATGAGCTGTGGATGGGGATGTGCAGGTGACTCCCACTCCCTCAAATCTTGCTCCCATAACTTGCTGCTACTCTGGGCATGTGTGTTATCCCTCCTTCTCCTCCTCCCCCTGCAAAAATGAGCCCAAGAGTTGCATAAATAATTTATTTTCACAGCCCCAGACCAAGGAGTGCCCTGTATATCCCGTATATATTAGATATTGCCAGCTATGGTACAGTCATATAATACACCTGGAGAAACAGCCCAACTCAGCAGCTCTTTGCCACAGTCTGTTCAGGTGCCATCCCAGGGGAGGAGCCCGTGTCTTCCTGGCATTCTTGCAACTCCACTGGGAAGTCCTTGTCCTCCTCACCGTGGTGGCTCTGCGAGTCTGGGCTCCTCTGAGGGGTGGCCAAACCCATTTTGGCCAATTTGGCTTGTTGCTGTTCCAGGCTTTGTTTCCTCCACTTGATCCTCCGGTTTTGGAACCAGACTTTCACCTTGGAATCAAAGAATCATGGAATTACTAAGTTTGGAAAAGACCTCTAAGGTTATTGAGTCCAACCATTAACCCAGCACCACTGTGTCCACCACCAAACCACGTCCCCAGGTGCCACATCCCCATGTTTTTGAACACATCCATGGTGATTCCACCAATTCCTTTCCACTTCAGGAAGAGGTAAATCTTGGCTTTCCAACCTGGTTTCTCCACAGACCATGGAGTCATGGCCTGCAGAACCTCCAGGCTCAGGCTGTCCCCAGCAAGATGGAAAACTGTCCCCTGCATCCCAGGAGCTGAACGTGCCAGAGGTGGAGCAGCTCCATCCCTGGACACAAGTTCCTGGCTCTTGGACGACCCTTTGTGCCTCAGTTTCCCCATCAAGTTCCTCCAAACTCTACAATTCCACCCCCCCAGGGCTCCCGCCCCAGGCTGAGGGACATGTCCCACATCCCACCCTCTGCCACAAAGGTTTGGGAGCTTCCCTGGACCTGCTGATGGGAGCAGGTGGAGGTGGAGCAGGTGGGAATTACCTGCTCCTCGGTGAGGTGCAGGGAGGAGGCGAGCAGGCTCCTCTCCCTGCCCACCACGTACTGCTGCCGGGCAAACTCCTGCTCCAGCCGGGCCAGCTGCTCACTGGTGAAGATGGTCCGGGCACGCTTGGCTTTGCCAGGCTTGGCTTTGAAGACAGGGAAGCAGCACTTGGAGATCAGGAAGCCTGGAGGTGAGGGAGAGTGGGGAGTCAGGGTGGAGAGGAGCGCTTGGAGGGGTCGCTTCTTGGGAAGTCCTTTCCTGGAGAGGGAGAAGGGATCTTCCCATTTGGAGGTGTCCCCTGTTGGAAGAGGTGAGAAAGGGTCCCTCATTTTCTGAGGATTTTCTTGGAGAGGTGGATACAGGTTCTCTTGGATATATTCCCTTTGGGAGGGGTGCCCATAAAATGGTGGAAGGACCTCCTCCATTTGAAGACATCCCCTTTTGGGGTGTCCCAAGAATTCTCCTGGAATTCTCCAAGAATCCATGTCCTGGGCATGAATTCTCCTGGAAGAAATCTCTTTTGGGGGGGCTCCTTGGAGAGGTAAAAGAGCCCCTTTTGGGGCTCCTTCTCCTTGGAGAGGTGAAAGGAGATTCCCACTTGGAAATGTCCCTATGGGAGAGGTGGATTGAGGTCCTTATTGGAGACATCTCCTTTGGAGGGGCTTTCCTTGAGGATGTGGAAGGACATTCAAGATGTTTCCATAGGAGAGGTGGATTCAGGTGCTCCATAGGAGACATTTCTGTGGGAGAAGTGGACAGGATCCTCTGGAAGAGGTCCCTTTGAGTGAGGTCCTCCATTTGGGCAGGTGACCCCCCTTGGAGTGATGGAAGGACTGTCCATCCTGCTGGAGGATGGGGGTGTCCCCATGGGAGAGACGGACAAAGGTCTTCCCTGGGAGACAACCCTTTGAGAGGGAACCCCTGGAAGTGGTAGCCAAGGATTCCCCCCCTTGGGAAGCTGGAAGGTGGTCCCCATTTGGGGATGTCCCCCTGGGAGAAGGGGTCCCCCTCGGAGGAGCAGGAAGGGGGTCCCATTTGAGGATATCCCCCAGGAGAGGTGAATGTGATCCCTCTGGAAAAGGGATCCTCCCTGTGGAGACCAGCAAGGAGGTCCCCACTAGGGATGTCCCACGGGACAGTGGGATGTGGATCCCCCGGGGAGAAGGGAGAGGAAAGAGGTCCCCCTTTGGGATATCCCCCCCTTTGGGATATCCCCCCCTTGGGGATGTCCCCCCCCGGCAGCAGCGGAGGGGGGTCCCTGTGCGGGGTTTTGGGGAGGGTCGGTACCTGCAGCCCCGAGCCGGGCAGCCCAGGCGGGGGGGTCCCCGCAGCGGTCGGTGCAGAGCGGCGGCAGGAG
>WEIV01027943.1:0-22816 GCA_013390005.1 Calyptomena viridis | reverse complement strand
CTGACTTAAAGCTGTTTGACTGTGATTGTTGCTTACCTTCTTTATGGATCACGGATTTTATGTTAGATAAAACACATAAAAAGTCAAGTAATGAACAGGAAAGAAATAGAATTTATCTAAAATTTGCTAAAACCTTTTATTGTCCCTAAAAGCATAATCATGATCTTCTACTGAAGTGGATAGAATTTGTAGCCACAGGGAACCTTTCACACAGATTTCATTGCAAGATTGAAGCTAAAATGAAACGCCAGATAGTTCACAGCTATTCTGCAGGCTGTAGACCAAAAAATTATAACTACTGGAGTAAGTTCAAACTGTTAGCAATTAAAGAAAGACTGTCAACTTGCTCAGAGTTTTGTCTATGCAGAGCTTGTTGAAAATTCATTAAATTCAGCATTAGTGACATTTCCAGGGTAATATACAACTTACTGTAGCAAAGAATTACCTGGAAGTATCAATTCCACTATTCTGACTTTTTCCTAATAAGCACATTAATTGTATTATGGACATACAATTTTATTCCTCGACTGTTTCCTTAATAGTCATGTGTTTATGTACTAATTTTTTTAATATATGCCACTATTACCAACTTAAAATCTAGTTTTTCTTTCTTACATATTCTCATTAAGAAAAAGAATGTTCTAAAATTCCCAGTTACAATTTTCATCTTGTGCCGTCAGAGGAATCACACTGGTGTCTTGTTGGAATTTTGTAAGCAGCAGTTTTAGTGATGAAAAATAAAAAATGCGCCTAGCCTTATTATTTTTTATATTTTGATCTCAGGAGACCTTAGGAAAGAGTTTAGTATCATCACCTGAATTTTATGAGAAGAAACTTGGAGACAAGAGAAGGAGGTGATGACTTTTCCAGGTTTTCTCAGTAAGTCTGTGACAGAAATTGAACCTTTTGTCTCCTGAATTCTAGCCAAGTATTTTCTCAAGCCTACTCTCCTTCTGCATAGGAGTTCAGATTCCAAAATGCCAAAAAACATAAAAAGCAGAAAATGTAAACATGAGTAAATGAACACACAGTTCATAAAATCCTCCTACTTAAGTCGGTAGCAAAACTACCTTCAGCTTTTATGGAGTCAGGATTTTCATCAGGTCAGACCATCTTTTAAAGAAAATAGTGTCATATTTACACTAATGGGTGTTTCAGATCTAATCTCCTTCCTTTTTTTCCTATATACAGTTTGAGTTGCCATAGGTTCTCTAATTAAACTTGGTACATAATTTGCTGTCAGTTTATATTCCTGAACCAGGCCTTAACTGTTCCTTGAATTCCTTTTGCATTAAAGAAGAAAGTGTGCCTGTTCTGAAACACACTAAGCTCAGGTTTTAGCATCATCATTCTGACAAATATGTTTTCTTGGCTTTGTTCCTTTGTATTGTCATTATATAGGTACTATTTTTCTCTTAGTGGCAAATTTCACTGTTATTTATAGATAAAGTTCAATGAAATATATTTTCTTTTGCATTGTGACCACAGAGTAGAACAGGGAGAGATACGCTATTGGAATTTGTAATTGTGTTTTGGATTTAGAGCATGCGTGTTTGCTATTAAGAAATTACTGATAGCTTTAAAGGTTACCACAAGTTAGTTTTGGTCAGTAAATAGTGAACTTACTAATAATTTGGAATTAAAAGTTTATATGAAGAACATGTTTTGCTCTTGACTGTTAAGTTTGGAGCAGTAGCTATGGCTATTCAGTCTCTAATTTTATTTTTTGCTTTTTTTATGTGATTAAACTGAGCTTTTTTCCTCTTTCAAATAATAGTCTATGGCAGTGGGTAATAAGAATGCACTGAGACATAGAAGGTAAGGAAGTGACTTGGTGGCAAAATTAACTTTTAATCAATGGGAAGGAATTGGTCTCTGAGAAACCAGTGTCTTTCAAAAAGCCTGACAAAGAAAGTACTTTTATTTCCTTAATGTTTGTAAGGAAATTACAAAACGACTGAAAGCAGTGAAGTCCATATAGCGAACTGTTGTACAGTCATAAAATAGTCTCTTCTATATGAATGCTGATCTAAACAAAGTCATTCAGGAGGGCCAATGTTTTATTCAACAAATTATTTCTTGAAGACAATATTCCTCCTTTCTGCTTTTCAACTACTCACCACCTTCAGAGAATTCTGGCTAGTACCTAACTTAATTAAAGTGGTTCCAAAACAAATGTGGCTTATTATTCCCCACAGGAGAGCCTACTCTGTTTGGAGAGAAATGGTGGCCAAGATCTAAGATGGGAAATGCTTATGAAAGATTAGAGAAATTCCATTGACCATGGAATAAAACTGAAGGGAGGAAGTAAGAATAGGACAAATCTTATGTATAATGGCTATTTTAAAGTAGCAGTTGTTTCCTGAGAAGCTGACTTCTTTTTCAAACTTTAGAGATGAAAAGTATTAATGAATTGTGCCTGCACCAAATCACAGTATGCTTTCCAACACAGCACCTCTAAAAATGCACTGTTGTAAAGTTAGAACAGAAAACTGAGAAGCACCTGATACAGAAATTAAATGCAACAGCTTGTCCTGGAAAAGTTAAATTATTATTGCTTTTATGTGTTCTACTATGGACCACACATGGCACATATTTAATTTTTCTTTTCACAACTTGGATTCAGTAGTTTGGTTTGTTTTCTAACAATGTGTATGCTATAGGAATCTTTCATTCTACTGAGCTGACATACTGTTGAGCAATAAAAGGTCTTGGCTTACACAATATGGGTAAAGTTATGCTCGAAATCATAGATACTACATGTCACATGGTAACAGGAACTCCAATATCATGTCAGTAAATAAATCGATAGATAAAGAAAGATACGTAGTCTACCGTTACTATGAGAGAATTAAGTCTTGCTTGCTAAAATTGTTTTAGTGGCTGTGATAAAGACTCATGACAAAAATTAAGCATTTTTGAGAATACTTTGCCAATAGGCCAGAATTGTCAATTGTTGTATATATAGACTAATTTTGCAAGTAAATCATCAGCAATATATGCATATGACCTGTAGTCAAACTCATGAAATAGTACTGGTAAAGTTGAATTCTCTAAGAATCCAGAATAACAACAGTGTAACCAGTGAAGCATGATCAAAAGTCACTGATGTGATTGTATTGTATACATTTAAGTCTTATTGTCAGAACTATTGTTAAAAGTCATACTTCCATTATCTACTACTACAGATGTGTCAAACATACTATAGTATAAACATATGCCAAACTATCTTTCTCCACCATAGAGTACATTGTCTGAGGTTTTTTTCTTAACAGACCAAAGCTAGCAATGTGAACAGTGTGCCAGTCGTTGGCATTGGGTGAGGATATAATATAAATTATACCAATACTTGAAGAAAATTGTTTTTACAATAAGGGTGGTGAAACACTGGAACATGTTGCCCAGAGAGGTTAGATGCCCCCTCCCTGGAAAAATTCCAGGTCAGGTTGGATGGGGCTTTTGGGTCAGCCTGGTCTAGTTGAAGATGTCCTGGCACATTGCAGAGGGTTTGGATTAGATGACCTTTAAAGATCACTTATAACCCAAACTATTCTATGACTTCTATGACTAAATTTAAAAACTCCTCAATCTCAGAATGATTCTTGCTAAAAGCATTTAATTCTTACCAAGCAGTAAGTCCAAATAGTTGAGAAAGCACATAATTGTCAGCATTCAGGCGTCTTTTATGTCTGACACTATTTCGTATGCATATAAGCAATTTCTTTTTTTTATTAATAACAATGAAGAGTTAATATTGGGCCTCTATGCAAAATTTATCATGGATTTCCTTTGACATTAGGGATATCTTTCCTGGAGTTACCTTGAGGCAGGATAGCTTTGCTTTGCTATCCTCTGGCTGGCTGACTTTATCTAGAAGACATATTCATTGATTCAAAAGGTAACAGGGAACTGTCCAGACTGAAAGATCTCATTTTAATTGATGGCTAATCAGTTTTGAACCAAATCAGAAGAAAAAACAAAGACCACCAGCTGGGTGGTCCTATTTGATCTCTTAACATAGGTGTGACAGGTTGACCCTGACTAGGTGCCAAGTACCCGGACAGTCTCTCACCCCTTCCTTTTACCAATAAGATGACAAACTTGTGGGTGTTAAGACCAGGCAGTTTAATGCAAGCAAAGAAAGATTTGCGCTTGCAAGAAGCAAAAAGAAGGCAAATCTAATCTCTACTTCCCATTCAACGAAGGTCAGCTCACGTCCTGAGAAGCAGGGCCCTACGCGTTGGTTGTCCCTTCAGCAGGCAGCCATCGGAGACAACTCCGTGCCCCCACCCCTCCTGTTCTTTTATATCTGAGCTGATGTCATATGGTCTGGAATATCCCTTTGGTCAGTCTGGGTCACCTGACCTGCTCGTGTCCCCTCTCCCTCACAGCAGTCAAAACAGTGGAGTGTTATCTCCTAGCACTGCTAAGGCTGCTGGGGCTCGGATAGACCCAGTACAATAGGTTAACACAGGCTATGTGAGGTTAATTTCTTATATCACATCAGCTAATACAGTTGCCTTTCCTAGGTAATTACAGCCATGTCTAGGATGGTATAGTGCCAGAAACATTCCAAGTTGTCAGCATTCTCTATGCTGTCCTGTGAAGTTCCTCTCTGCAGCACTTTTTGCAGTCTGCAGGAGGATTATGGGCTGGGCAAACTCGTGAGTCACTTAAGCCAAACTCTCATCTGTGTGAGGTGTTTTTGTTTTTTTCAGGTGCTTGCTGAAACCTTATTGCATGCTCTTGGGGTCATGATGACCTCATTGAAATTACTAGTTTTACCACTGACTTAGAATGGAGTCAGAAATATTTTCTTTAATTGTGTTCCAAATTTAAAATATTTCTTGCATTTCTTGTATTGATTAATTTTTTGCCAAAGACAGATTAACAAGCTCAGGATTAAAATCAGCACCACAGAATCCCATACCTGTAGAGGACAGTATGTGTGGAAGAAGAGAGCTTCCTAAACCATGCAGATCACAGTGATCCACCTAAAAGTGTCCCCAGTCTAGAGATTCAGTAGTTTGCTGTATGAATGTATTTTCTTTAGCACTCTTCTGTGACATTTCTGTAGGATACAAGCATGACCTTCTGCAGTCATGCTGCTGATTTGTGCATTCAACTATTTCAACCTCTTAGTTGAACCACAGAACCTCTGTGTTTCAACCTGTGTGAGTGGCAACCTCTTCTACCAAAATCCTTTCCAAAATTGCAGGTCTGCAATTTTTAGTAAGATTCTGTGCCAATAATCCTATAAATGTAGAGAAATATATCACTGTGAGTTAGTGCCTCTTGCTTTTACAAAAGCAAAGGTTTACTTGGTGACCCTTAATTGATAATTAGATCAGCTAGAGCAGAACCAATAAATTAGTCTTAGCTAAATTTGGTTCTTTGGGGCTAAAAGTATGTGCATATAGCATACCTAACTGTGTATATTAAGTGCTTGCTGCATAAAAAATTACTTGCTATGATACATTCATTTAACTACGTCAGCTACACACTGCCCACCAAATGTCACCACTGAGACTGCCAGTGACATGCATATCCTTTGGCATATTTAAATAGCTTCCTTTATATTAATTAACCTGTCAGTGAAAGCTTCTTTGTTTCCAACACTTAAAATTAAGCTTGGCCTAAAGTCTAAATTTAGCCCTGCAGGCATGATAAATTTGAAGACCAATCACTTTCACAAGGGTTTTGAAATGCTCTCACAGTTGCAAACATAGGAGGAAATACAGAGCACAAAGTAGCAGACCTGAGTAAGAAGCTTCCAGTTTGTATTGTTGCTTTTCTGATTATGACTGCTTCTAATCTATTTCTTTTAAAACATCTTCCAAGCCAGAATCACTGAGTGGCAAACTTCTGTATTCTATACCTTTTTAAAAACTCTTCTGAAGAGTGAGAGTGACAAGGAAAAGTTCACTAGACAAAGAGATTGTAATATATCTCTAAATAATGTATGTCTAAATTATTCTGCTGTTACAACTTTTTAGCTTTATTGTCTTTCATGAACATCAATTAAATTTCCAGTTGAAGTTGGTGTTTTGAGACCAAAAACCATTCCAGAAGAATTTGAAAGAGGAAGGTTTAGCTGATCATTTAATGTAAGAGCCTGTGCAATAGAGTTGTTTGCAGTAATAACTCATTTAACCAGAGGTCCATTTAAATTCCTTGTTGCTGTTAGAAAACAGAATGATGCAATTCACAGTTGCCTGGGCAGCTCCGATAAGATCAACTTTGTCTAATTGCCTAAAAGAAGTTAACTGTTTTGTTTAATCTAATGACCTAGGAGGTCCTTTGTGTTGGTTGACAGACACCTCCAAGGGACCCTTCATCCTATCTAAGAATGGGCTTAGTAATCTTTTGAAACAGAGTGCTGTTTTTCATCAGTTGTCTAGCTTTTAAACTGTTAAATTACATGACCATAATTCCATCCTAAATTTAAAACAAGATCTGTTCTTGGTGTAAACCACTGTGTTTGAATTTGAATTTTCCTTTTTTAAAACCATATTTATAACACTTATGACTAATATTAATGAATCACTGTAAATTCTTGTAAAGATGCAATCAAGTCAGAATTGAAGCAGTAATTTGGAATAGTATGAACTATGTCATTCATTTCAATGAACATATCATTTTGGTAGATCCGTACTGGAACCTTAAACTGTTGCTATAGATATCAGCTCTACTTAGTGTTCTATGTCTGATTCTTTTAGAGAAAATCTCAGCTAATAACTTTATTCTCTATCTCAAACAGCCTTAGTGTTGTCTCTCTCATCTAGACGCCACATCTGCCAGCCATTCTGACTGCTTGACAAAATTATGTATAAGTAAAAAATACCCAAGTCCTGAAAATGTTGGAGTAGTATAAATTACATTAATTTTACATTTGACTTTTCTATAGTATATCTGATTCTTTATTTTGTAAGGTTAAATAAAATATTTCCTTAAGGAGCTGCAGAACTCAAGGCATGAGAATATACTAGGTTTTAACATGCCTATACAATTGATTTGTAACTATTTAATTGAAAAACAAAATTCAGTTTAATCACTTTCAGTGCATGAGTTATATTCAGCCTGTAAACTCCTTATTATTCATATGCAGAGAGATGTGTCCAATTATTAAGACCCCAAGGATTTGATTGATAGAATAATCTGCATTTCTAAACTAAAAATAAGCAGTAGGATATTTAACTCTTAAAAGAAAAGTTGTGATGCATGTCAAAGCATCCCTGACTCTTAGTTTTAAAACATTATCTGCAACTTGCTTGTCTATTGGCTGTTTCACTGCTATATCTATAATGCACAGTCTTGATCTAATAATTGCTTATTATGCAGTTGTTTATCAGCTCATTTGAAACATTCTGAAATTCAGTCTAGCTCAGCAAATTGCTGTGCTTAAGGCATTTTTACATTCTAGGAAATTATAATATCCCCAGAAGGCACAGAATTAATAATAAAAATCCTCTTTTGTAAAAGATTATCATTGCAGAGCAAATGGAGCAGATCTTCCCTATTTTAGCACATTTAATATTCTCATTTTTTCCTATGAAAGTTTGATGGAAAGACTATGGGGGGATCACTGTTTTATTAACTTGTTAAGAGACAAATTTACTGAACCAAAGCAGCATATTGATTTCAGTGTCTGCTATATGGAAAAGCAGCAATAGTGATGAATGACTTCTGGACATTTCCATATGGAAGCCAGCTCAATCTTTAGACATTTTGTGATCTTGATTTATCTGTTTAGGCTGGCACTAAGGAGTTAATGATTAAAATTACAAGGATGCTTTCTTGTTTATTACTTACTGCCAAATGATTTATTTCTAGTGTGCCCACCCTTACTGAATACTTTGTAAAGGATTACAGAAGCAAATCTACAGTTTGTCTCATTCCATTGGAAACAGTATTCTGGCCAGTAGATTTCTGGTTTGATAGGCAATAAACAGAAATTAGAACACTATGTTCAGCACATTTTTCATCAATTCTCAAATATTATTCATCAGATTAAGCATACATCCATCTCTGGAGTGGAGAAGCTTATCTAGTTCTTAAAATCCATCATATAATAATACTGATGGCTTGATGTAATTACCTTTATAGTTGCAAACATACAAAGGTAAATGCCATAGCTAGGATATTTAAAGAGCAGGAGAAAGATAACAATCAAACCAAATTGAGTTGCAGTCGTCTAGGTACTTCCCTTTAAGTTTTTCAAGTCCACAAGCATATCTGTCTTCCAAGTTTTATTTTTTGCTTTATATTTTGAGGAAAAAAAATCTCACTGCTTAATCTAGGACTTCAATGCTGATTTTATTTCCAATCTTCATTTTGGCATTGCATGATTTGTGCATCAGATAAAAAACAAAGATCTCAGAGAGTATGCAGGCATCTATGCTCCTTTACTCTGTAAAGTGAGTGATCCATGTAGGCAAGGGCTGAAATCCTAGAAAGTCAATTCAGTAATTAATCTTCATAAATCTATATTTCTACTGTATTTTTCTACAAATAGAAAAGTTTATTTCTCAGCTGGCTATGTTGTATCTCTTAGAGGTCACAGCCTTTCTATTAAGAAATCTTAATCGTCTAGACAGAGTCTTTTTGTTAGCAACATTAAGACTACACAGTTAAGTGGTTTACAGGAATTAATTACGTATTTTTGGGGCCAAGCAATCAGAAATATCTTCTGGAAGTTTTTATTAAGCCTGTCCTTAGATTCTGTACCACAGATAATTGAAGTTTTTATCCTGAGTTTCGAAAATATGAATAATTACAGAAATAGAAATAGATGGAAATAGAAAGAGAAATATATATATATAGCATTTCCAAGTCAGTAAAATTTACTTCTGATATAAAGTTAGATTACTAATTATTATTTGTATGTAAACTATCAGCAAAGGGGCTTTAGTAGTAGCAGACTTGTATGTTCTTGCAGATATACAGAATATACAGTGACCTATTTTGTAGACATGGACAGAACTGTGTTTTTAAAATATTTAAAGCGGGTCTCTAATGTAAAACGTAATTTAAAAGAGTCTTATTGAAGGATGCATTGAAACAGCATCTTTTACATAAGCTTCCATATATACTAAAGCAGTAACAATTATTCATCAAGAGATCTCAAAGCATTTCACAAAGACAGGAAAGTGTATTTTTTTATTCCACAAAATGGAACTGTGAAATTTGGAGTTTGATTTTACAAAGCATCAGGTATTTCAGTTGCTTAGAAACACAAAAATGGGACACAAAGATCCTGCCTGAGACTTAAGGAGACTTGTGTCTTTGCAGCACTGGAGCCTTTGCAAAATTAAATAAGGCATATCTCTGTACATGCTCTTGAAGCCAAAGAAGTTGCCCAAGGTCTTCCAGCAACTCAGTGGCAGAGCCCTCAATGGTGTTCCTGTCCCGTGGATCTTTATGCTGAGTCCTTTCCCCTCAACTGTCACACCATCAATGCATTGGCTGAAATGTGAAATCATCATTGTTTTACCTGTATCAGTGCTGAAGTAACAGGTAAGGAGAACTGAATATGAAGAGAGGGTTCATCTGAGGAACTTTTAGAAGATAAACAGTACACAAGTGAGCCAGAAGTGCTTTATAACACATTCAGAACCTGAATTACAGTTTTAGTAATCATCAGTTCCCCTTCTTTTCTGTCATTTCTTTATTTAATATATTGCATGGAAGAGACTTATCTTGCAAGTTTTATAAGCTTGCAATAAAAATATAACAACTGTTGTATTAAATTATTTAAGTTGTAAACCACTGTAAAAACCAGAGAAAGTTATATTGATGTGGAAACAGAAAAAATTATTATGGTAGAGTATAAAATATATTGTGCTGATTACTACAGAATTTTTGTCTAGTGTAGCATATTGTAAATCCTCAGTTAGCCTTAAGAATGAAATTGCATGTAGATTTTTGTAAAGAATTGTGGCAAGTAGTTTAAGAAAAATGAAGCTACAATCAGATTTATAATTTAAAAACAAATCAGCAAAAATTTGACGGCAAAAAATTTTTAAAAGGTCAAAAGAGAGAACAGTGGCAAAGGGAAGGATCAATGAATTTAAAACCTGCACATTTCCACTGAGGGAAAGCTAGAATTCTAGAGGAATAGATACCCAACTTTTTTATTTTAAGCAATTAGATTATTATTTTATTCTTTTGTGCTATGCTTTACTAAGTAGATGTGACAATAACTTTGAAACTGGATGCATTGATGTTAGTAGCATTTGAAAGTGCTAGATTTACCAAAATTAGTTGCTAAAGTTACAACTAGAAACATTTTCAGGACACAAATATGTTTAGCTAAAGCTCTTACTATACATGATAAGATCCATTTAATTATCCTTTCTTCTGCCTCTTTGCTCTTGGTAAGTCAAAAATTAAACTGATTAAATAATGATGAATAATCATCATCATCCTTTAGCATTGTCATGTTTCACCTGTTTATCTTACCAGATTTTTTAAGACTTTTAATGACCCCAAGTGTTCTTGTGGTTGTAAATGAGTTTTCTTTGCCCTGCAGAGTGATTTGGCAGAAATTCAGCTAGGCAGAGCATATAGGCGGAGCCTTCCTTTCTACCAAAATGTGCTTTCTGCATAACAGAAAAAGAGATGATGGCCTCATTCTAATGATTCATCCTAGCAATGGTGTAATTGAAAACTACCTTGCAAGAGAAGCCTTTTTAAAAGAAGCGCAAACTCATTCAGCTAATGTAGAGTAGAAAATACTGGTAAAACCACTCTAGTGGTTGTGTTGCAGGTGTGATAATCCCTAACAAGTTAAAGGTGATGATATAAAGTATCAGTGTTGACCACAAGAGAGAGCTCTGTGGGCCTCTTTAAAACTGACGTCTCATCTGGAATGATTTATTTCCCTCTAGCTGTACTGAAATATTGTTAAAACCAGATCTTATACTGCATATCACTTCTTTAAAACAGAATGAGGCACAAGGATAAATTACGTTTTGCTGTGTCTTATAGGTTGGGCTTCTGTTTGTGAAAAAGATAAAGGTCACCCTTCCATCACTCACACTTCATGTTTCTTAGAAGTGGTTAAAGCAACACATACATTTTTCTTCTGAGCACTTTCAATTTTATTAAGCCAGTATTGTTGTAATGTGTAATTAATATTTATTTCTATATTATGTATTTCTGTATTATATAGTTCTATTACCCCCTGAAGTTGGAATATTCTGTTAACCCCCCTGCCCTACTCCTGATAGTTTGTCCCCTCCCTTCTCATTTGCTTAACTGCCCTATAAGAGTCTGTACACGGGAAGTGACTTCGGCTCTTCCTGGTTGCTTTCTTTAAGTTTAGAACCCTCTGGGGGCACGTTGCCCTCAGAGTGTAATAAACTTAAAATACTCTCAACCAAGAAGAGCTGCTCGCATCTTCTTTATCCTCCATTTACTGGCTTAACCCTCGAGGGGCTAGCAAGGGGCTACACAGACCTTGCAGCCCTTAAGCACCTCTAAGCTGGACCTCCTACGACACGGAGGCTTTTCGCCTAGAGGTGCTCCCCTCCTACCGTGTGCTCCGCAGCAATTACCAAGCCCGGGCTGAAGAAGGAGCTAGGACTTGTTGAGGGGGCAGCAATACAGTATGATGTGTACTTTACCTCTCACACAAAATACATAGCAATGTTTAATAACAAATCATAATATAGTTAGATGTATAGCCATGTGACAGATACAATAGACTATTTTGTCATAAAGTCCACAGGTAACTTTCAGATAACCAGTAAACAACTCGAACCTGTTGATGGTGGAAGAAGAGCAGAGGCCTCCAAACAACAAAGTTGTTTAACAACAGAGCAGATTAGCTCTGCTGCTCTTCTGGGACTGTGGTTTTAACTTCCAGAGAGCCAAAAGCAGTCCAAGCAAAAGGATGATTCATTTCTTTGCCACTGTACTTTTGTTTGTAAATGTCTTCACTTGTGGTGGACTCTCAAGAGAAGAGCTGTATGCTGGGTCAGACTTTGGGGTCAGTTGTTGGCTTTTCTTCAAAGTACCTTAACAAATCTTGTAATTCTTGTACAGTTTTCTGTGGGTGGTTTGGTACCTGTCCTGTATTCATTTTTCAGCTCCCTTGGTTTTTTGCGTCAGTGGTAAACCCTTGGTGGTAGGCTTGGTCTGTTGTTTAGTGTTTATTCAGTGCCTAATAAAATGGCATGTAAGTCTTGCTGATAGGTTTTATAAATTATGCTATTAATAAGTTCAAGTTAGAGCAAAAATTTTTTCCAGCTCAGATTGCTATGTGGCCAAGTTGCAGACCCTTTTTCTTTCATTTTGCTGTTGGTTGACACAGCCAAATGACTCTCCCAGCCTCCTGTTCCCAATTCTGTAAGAAGCTATGAGCTCAGATTACATAGGAAGCACTAGCAGTGAGATTTATTTGTCATCCTTGGAGGCTGTGAAGAGTAACAAAAGACTTTCATCTCTCTCCTTTTGTTTCTTGACTCTAGGGAGTAAGAGGGTACTAATATCTTGGGTCACTGCCATACAGGATAAAAATCTAATTAATGCAAATCTGCCAGATTACAGGGAGGTAGTAGCATGGCTATAAGGAGTCCACAAACTTCTGGGTGGATTACCAGCAACCTTTGGCAGCAAGATTTCCCCATCAAAACAGAAATTGGGGTTTGTTCCACATCTAAATACTGGTCTACCCTTCTTTTTAGCCTGCTCTGCTCTGGCTGATTTTGCTTAAATTGTCAGTTGCAGCAATAATATTTTAGTCATTTGTTTACTCACTCAGGACAAAAGGCAGTGAATGCCATGACCACTCTTCGTTACATGTTCCAGGCAGCTTTGATTAAACTGTGCTGCGAACCAGACCTGGATCAATATGAATGATCTTCATCAACCTAATAATGTATTTATCATATTTGGTACGCTTTTATCTGTTTCTGTTAGGATATGCTGTTTACATTAGTACAGGAGAATGATTTAAAGTTTCAGAGTTCTTTACAGGGATAAACATTAGAAATAACCTCATTAGTTTGCACATGATACTATATATAAATATGTCATCTACTTTGCAAGTTCCTCAGCAGGTGTAAATTAGCATAGCTACAATTTACAGCTGTTGAGAATCTGGCCTAGAAACTGAAAACAATTATTTCATCAGTATTATTTTAAATAATCACATCTTAACTTGATATAAAGCAAAGAGCCTATGATCTTCTCCATATTCAGTCTAAAGATGCTTACCACAACATCTTTTAGAAAGCTTTGTTATTATTTGTAGACCAAATTCTCCTACTAGCAGATGTATTCCGTGTCCTCTAGTTATATAAACATCTCTTCATGGTCAGGCCTTTTGGATGCACTGTGTCCAATGAGATATTTCCAATGAGATATATATTGGTTTTGGAAACTATTTAGCAGACTTGAATAAACGAACAAACATGGAAGCTGTACCAAACATATCATTTGGGAATGTCAAAGCACTTAGCAAACATTGTTATAACCGAGTCCATGTGTAACCACTGAAGGACATATTTCCTTCAGTATGTCTCATGACAGCTTCTTAAAAAATATACTTAAGTGAATTTAACACTTGTGAAAGGTGCCAGATTGGCAGGCCCTAGAGATAAAAGTTCTTGAATTACCAGCAGGCACAGCTGAGCTTCCCACACATGCTGCCCTACCAATGTCCCCAACTCTACCTGGAGGGCACAGCAGCCAACTGTCCTACAGCTTGCAAATCTGTGCCATCTCGTGCTCTTGGACTGTGGGCCAAGAGTCAGTAGTTGTAATGTGACCTAAGGGTAAAAAAGCAAGTTCCATAATTACTGCACAGGTGCTGTTGCAGTTGATCATTTTCACACCAAGTTTTCAATTAATCTGGAAAAAAAAAATAAAGTACACGTTTATCTGATTCAGAGTACAACAAAACACGCCTCTAGAGAATCCTGTGGTTCTATCTGCCCACTCAGGCACATTCAGGTGACTATATGAGTAAACAAGTGTGTATACATACTGTGAAGTGCATTCTTAGATTCCTTAGATGTCCATTGAAAAATGGGTCCTTACTGTTTCCTATGTTTGTAATAATCTTTCTCCATTTATAACTCATCCCTTCTTGGTGTCATTACAACCCATTCTCCCCAGAGATTCTCGACACAGCTGGCATACAAATTCAATAACCATCCACCCCATAAAGAGACTGGATCGTTACAACATTGAAAGATAGCACACAGGGAAAACAGGCTCATGATCTTTGCACTCTGTCATAGTTTTAGAAAAAGCATGAGTTCTTCTCTGAGTGATTGCACTTGGAAAGTTCAGTCCTCTGTTCCCTTTGAAATTATATTTAGACTTCACTGTGAGTACTGGAAGGGCATACTTAAGTGTTTCTTTATTTAGTGCAGAAGGTTAATGACATTTTAAACAAAAGTGAACATTTATAACCTTGAACAGGCCGATTCTCAATCTGTATATAGGACATGGCTAAAAACAGAACATTGGAAAACACAAAGTGATGAGTTTTCATGTTCTGCTGTAGCTGTAGCTGGCAGCTTGAAAGAATTATTACGGAAGCTAAATTCTTTCTACTGAGAAACAGTCCTAACTAATCTGTAGAGGAGCTCAGCAACATTTGTTTGTCTTTAAAAGAGTCACATTTATATCTGCAACTTGCCATTGATGTGCATGATATCATACCTAATTTGACTAGTACTGTGTGCACTTTGGATGGTAACTTCTGTATATCCAGAGAGAGAATTAGGTGGGTTATAATTGTTTTAGGGATGGCATTTGGGATTGAAACTGTAATTGTTAATAATATCAGCATATTTGGTGATTATCATTGCCATATTTGCTTGCCTCCTCATCATTTCTGGTGCATGTGTCACACTGTACAACTTTAGGAAGACTCCATACCATGTTAAGTTCATACTATACCTAACTAAGATGAAGTTTAGGTTTCCAAATTTGAGAGGAAATTCAGGAGAGGATGCACACTTGGAAGAGGATGTTTTAAGATGGTAGTGTCCTGAACTCTGCTTGAGTGTGTTGCCTTATCCACTCTCAATTTTCCTGTGCATGCTGTCTACTAGGAAAAAAAAGACCATTTTAGGTCATCTTCTCTTTCACAGGTTGGGTCTCTTTAGTACTGGTTTCATGTTTTATCCAGCCTAGTTTCAATGTAGCTGTCAGGGAGGGTTTTGTTTGGTTTTAGAGTTGGGTTTTTTTGGTTGGTTGGTTTTGTTTGGTTTTTTGTTTGGTTTTTTGTCTGATTTTTTGTCTGCTTGTAGAGGAAGAGAAATAGATGTTTACCAGTTTTTTCTAAGATGCACAGTATTCTAGGGCACCAATGAAAACATTATTTAGAAGCAAAGGCTTCCTAAAGCTTACCTACCTGCTTCTGAAGCTCTTTTTCAGTTCATTAGTTGAAAAAGTCTTTATAGATGTTAAGTATTACAAGACATTAGAATTCCTTATTAGGGAATGATAGGAAAGAGGTTCTTTCAGAACTGAGTTAAACAGAAGCCTTCAGAATAATAGAAAGGGGTTGGTTCATTCCCAGCTTCATGTAAATTGAATTACAGGGTTTAGTAAGTGAAACAGATCATAAGATAAACCCTGCAGAGTCCAGAAAGCACTAATTAACGCCCACAGTGAGTAACTTTTCTGAAATTGGTCTTTAATCAAACTTTGCTCTGAAAACAAAACAAGATATTGTGGCAGCTTGATAAAAGAGATGCATCACCAAGGTTGACAGGCCCACAATCAAACTAGCACTAAAAATAACTATTTTGTCTACTAATTTTCTTTCAGATGCTAAAAAATGCATGAGCTGCAGTCTAAAAAAATTGCATAGTTACTCAATCGAGTGACTCAGCTCTAGAAAAAGTGAGGTTCCTATAAATGTTGATGCCCTTCCTGATTATGAGTGAGCCCTTTTTCCTTCCCACACCCTCCTATTGAAGCAGAAGAACAGCAGAGGGGATGGTGAAGCTGGGGGGGTAAGAGGCAGCTTCTGGATTCCTTCAGAGTTGGTCACTTGCCAACTGTCCCTGACCTCTTGCTGCTGGCAGTGCAGAGTTCAGGCATCCTGACTAACTAGCTTTGATTAAAATAAGGCAATTACTCATATTTCTTGTATCTCCTATGAACAGTATGGTCCATGGCTGCTGTCTTTTGCACTCGCAACTTCTCCTCACTAAATCTGAGAGGTACTGCAGGGGTTAGCAGTAAGGCATGCAGGGAAACACAGCTCATTTTCCTCATTTCCTTTCATCTGCTCAGCTGTAGAAAGGGTTGCTACAACTCCTGTGGGTACCCATCAAGCCTACAGCAACTTTCATTATATTTTCACTGTAGCCTGCTTAAAAACATTGCCAGAACTATTTTTTTCAGGTTTGAGATAGATTCCAAAGGGACAAGAAGTCCATTGCACAAACAGGACTAGCAGGAAAATATAACAGAGCACTAGTTTCCCCTTAATAGCAGATTTTTCTCTTGGCACAAAAAAGACATGGATCTGTTGAAGCAGGTCCAAAGAAGGGCCACAAAAAATGGTCAGAGGAGGAAAGGCTGAGATAGTTGGGGTTATTTAGCTTGGAGAAGGCTCTTGGGTGACCATTTTTTTGCCTTTTAATATGTACAGAGATCATATTAGAAAAATGGGACAGACTTTCTAGTAGGGCTTGTAGTGATAGGACAAGGGGTAATGGTTTTAAACTAAAAGAGGGTAGATTCAGACTAGAGAGAAGGAAGAAGTTTTTTACAGTGAGGATGATGAGACACTGGAGGTCACCCAGAGAGCTGCTAGGTGCCCCATCCCTGGAAACTTTCAAAGTCAGGTTGGACGGGGCTCTGAGCAGCTTGGTCCATTTGAATACAACCCTGCTTATTGCAGGGAGAGTGGACTAGATGAGCTTTAAAGGTCCCTTCTGACGCAAACTTATGATTCTATGATTTCACTTGGTGAATGCTCTGCTGGGTGAAGTGTTACCCTGTTTCGTATGTATTTTTTGTCAAAAGTGATAGAGTCCTATCAATCTGGATCCTCATAACCATATCCTTCAGAGAAGAGATTGCAATCATCTGAAATGTTTCTTTGGTATTAGGGACAAGCTGAAAGAGGAGGGCTAACATTGGCTTTTTCAGTACAGGTGTATACAGGCTGTATTTTCATCTGTTATGTGGTAACTTGAAAAAGACATTTTCATTATTACAACAAAACTAGTTTTGTACGAGAAGAAAGAAGTCCATCAGTATAGGTGGGTCCATAAATTGCAAGACAAACTGAAATGTAATGTGATGAATTCTTGGAGACAGGTTTTTATGAAAGAATTGTTTGTGAATACAGACATGCAGATCTGAGTGGCAGCATTGGGAACTGACCAGGCATGTGTTTGTAGAGACTTGAGTTCCAAACACAACAACAATTTCCTCTGTAATTTCTTTTCCTTTTTAATTTTGGGGTATGTATACTTTACAGACAGGCCTGAAACAGTAAATTTGGGGTTTTTTTTAAATCTTAAATATATATGTTACTTTTTAATTTTTTTTAAACAAAGGTTACTCTGTTTTTACCATTCAATAGGAAAGCTCATTCATCAGTTGTTGACATTGAAAGAATGGAGAGAAATCTAGACACATCTTAAGAAATCTCCACTACACAGATTATGTCTTGAAAGTTATGTATCAAAGAACACAAGTTCTTTTATAGTCATAGTTTCAAAGACTGGCTTAGGAAATCACAGGTTTAAAGCCGTTTCATAGCCTTATCCAAACTCATACTGGTCATTTGTCTCATATGTCATGGCTATAACAGACTTCCCCTGCAGTTCAAAGCAGCTGCCTAACTTGTATTCAGATAAGTATCCCAGGCCAGAATGATTGAAATGCATCATCAGTATTGCATGAAGGAGCTTATATCATCTCTAGAGCTCAGCCTAATCTGGTCTGCCAAAAGGTTCCACAGAATTCCCCTTGTTATCAGTCCTTAACAAAAGTCAGTTGCATCCTGACTGTCCAACACTGACCATCATTAGAAGTATGCAAATCATCATTATCCTGAAATTATAAATAAGTAGTCAGAGACAGACTGCAACTCACTCAAAACCAAAAGGACCAAGGTAAACCAGGATAAATAATCAGAAGTGAGTGACTTCAAAGCAAGTTCCATTTCCACCCCCCTAAGTTTACTTATTGTTAATTTCCCACGTGGAAAAAAATATCAAGACTGACTTCAAATTTTATAATTTTTAAAGCATTGAATAATGCATTTTTGACCTGTTTTCCCTGGAACTTAGTAGGCTCTTAGTATTTTTTAAATTCTAGCTGATATGCGGAAACAGAATTATTTGCAACGTGTTGCCTCCATTTTTCCTGTGGACAAAGCAATTTGGAAAATGTGGTCCCTTAAAAACACAATGACCAACGTGAAATAATGTCGTAACAAAAAGCATAAGGTACCATATGAAAAGCCAATTATTGTACTGTGAAAAATGTTCACATTATTGTAATTTAAAATCTTCACAACTGCAGCAAAAAAGTCAGGACAAAATCATATTTTGTAAACTTCCTTTTATATTCCAACAATATATTCCTGTTTACAGGGCTTGATTTTGTTTTGGACAGAAAGGTATTAATTACAATGAAGTAAGAAAATTGTACAGGTTTTGTTTCAAAATCTTATATTCCACTACATCATTTTATATTAAGAAAAATGTGGGGAAAACCCCAGACTGTAAAAACAGACAATATTTTAAATCACAGTTTCTTTCCTTGCTGTGGTTGTAAACCACAGAGTCAGTCACCTGCATGTTTAAGAACAGGGAGGGCAGTCTCCAGTTCGTTGTGTTTCACCTTTTGATTGCGCTGCCTGATCATTTAAGGCAGAGGCTTGTTTCAGACAGCTTTAATTAAACTATGCTGTGAAACCATATATAGATCAATGGAAATGATCCATGACAAGCTAATCATGTATTTAACAGTGTTCAGTCCGGTTCAATCACCTTCTAACATTTCTGTGGCTTTACATTCATGTGGAAAAGCCCTAAATGTGTATATGTATTTTTAATCCATCTCATTAGTGACCATATGCTTTGGCTTCAAGGGAGACAAGAACTGTCTGCAATCTGCCAGGGATTTAGGGACATCAATAATTTGTGAATAGTCATGTTGGTACTGGTCAAAGGGTTAAGTGTTCTGCACACCAGGGGCAGATCTTTTGGGACTGGAACTCTTAGTCAACTGTTAGGAACCTGATCCCCTATGATGCATCTTTTCAAAGTACATGCTGCATGTCAGATCTCCACAGTAGAAGCAATGGAGCTTTATTAGCTCAGGGATTTAAAAACCTGCTCTAAGCAATGTAACAATATCTTTTGGTTAAAAAGTGAAGGAAAGATAGTAGTTGCAATATGGAAGTGATTTTTTACATACTGAGCTAAATGTGATCTTCGTTTTTGTTACCATTTTCCTTTTCCATATGAGCTATTAGATTACTCCTCCCCTGCAGATATCCAGTGAAGCAGGATTATGGCTGCAACAGCGACCTGATTTTGAAAACATGAGTGGATTCTGTGGCCTCACCTGATACTGCCTGTGTCCTGCTGAAGCTAATGACAGCACTGATGTAGAAATCATTTTACTAATCATTTGGAATGACCCTTTAGGAGCTCTCAGGACACTGTTTTTTCTACTTAGTGTGAAAAGCACCTTTAAAATCAATAGCTTACAATTGCTTAGTTTGTGCCATGTTATACAGAAGGGCTGCTAAGTCAGCATAAGAGATCATCAAACTGTTGATCTCAGTATCCTGTCTTTACAGAGGAATGGCAGAAATAGATGGTAGTGCCAGAAGACTTTAAATAATTTTTGTTCATTTTAAGTTTTAGTTATGTCTACAACCCTCAGCTGCACCCAGGTCAAAAGAAAAACACATAGCAGGGCAGGAAGACACTTTATATGGAACCTGCTCCTTGAACTTCTGCAGATCATTTGGGAGCAGGGGTATTCATCTTACAGGATGAAGCTCACCTGCTTTCATCAAATTTCATGTAGTTATAGAATCAAAGAATGATTTGGGTTGATAGGGACCTTAAAGATCATACAGTTCCAAACCTTTCACTAGACCTGATTGCTCTGAGCTCCATCCAACCTGACCTTGAACACTTCCAGGGATGGGGCATCCACAGCTTCTCTGGGCAACCTCACCATCCTCACCACCTCAGAGAAATGAATTTCTTCCTAACATCTAATCTAAACCTACTCTTTTTCAGTTTTAATTCATTTGCCCTTTCCTGTTGCTACATGCTCTTCTAAAAAACCTCTCTCCATCTCTCTTGTAGACTTCCCTCAGGTACTGGAAGGCCACAATTAGGTCACCCCAAAACCTTCTCTTAGGCTGAACAATCCCAATTCTCTCTGCCTTTCCTTGTAGGAGAGCTGCTCCATCCCTCTAATCATCTTGATGGCCCTTACCTGGACACTTTCCAGCAAATCAATGTCCTTCCTGTGCTGGAGACCCCAGATATGTACACAGCACTCCAAGTGGGGTCTCACCAAAGCAGAGTAGAGGGTCAGAATCACCTCGCTCACCTTGCTGGCCATGGTGCTTTTGGATGCAGCCCAGGATACAATTGGCTTTTTGGGCTGCAAGTGCATATGGCCAACTCATGTCCAACCTCTCATACACTAGCAAACGCAAGTTCTTTTTGGCAGGGATGCTCTCCCTCTGTTCATCCCCCAGCCTGTATTGGTACTGGGGGTTGCCCTGATTCAGATGCAGCACCTTGCACTTGGTCTTATTAAACCTCATGACATTCCCATGGATCCACCTTGAGCTTGTCCAGATCCCTCTGGATGGTGTCCCATCCTTCAGGTGTGTCAACTGCACCACTCAGCTTGGTATCATCTGCAAATTTGCTGAGGGTGCACTCAATCCCATTATCTATGTCATTGATGAAGAAGTTAAATAACACTGGTCCCAGTACAGCCCCCTGAGGGACACCACTTGTCACTGATGTCCATTGGGACTCAGAGCTTTTGACCACTACCCTCTGGATGCAACCATCCAACCAATTTCTTATCCATCTAACAGTCCACCCACTGAATCCATCTATCCAATTGGGAGAGAAGGATGTTGTGGGGGACCATGTCAAAGGCTTTACAGAAGTTCGGATAAATGATATCTGTAGCCCTTCCCTTGTCCAATGGTGGAGTCACTCCATCATAGAAGGCCACTTGGTTGGTCAGGTAGGATAGGCCCTTGGTGAAGCTGTGCTGGTTGTCTCAAATCACCCCTCTTTTCTCCATGTGCCTCAGCAGAGCTTCTAAGAGGATCTGTTCCATGATCTTCCCAGGCACAGAGATGAGGCTGATAGGTCAGTAGTTTCCCAGGGTCCTCCTTTCTACCCCTTTTGAAAGTGGTTTTCAGTCACCTGGGACTTCACCTGACTGCCAAGACTTTTCAAATATCATGGGGAGTGGCTTGGCAACTACATCAGCCAATTTCTCCAGGACACTGGGATGCATCTCATCAGATCCCACAGACTTACACACATTCAGGTTCCTCAGGTGGTCATGAACGTGATCTTTACTTACAGTGGGAAGCACTTTGCTCCCTCAGTCCCCATCCTGCTGTCCATCCACTTGGGAGGTGTGTGGAGAGAGGTTGCCAGTTAAGACCGAGGTAGGAAGTTCTTGAGTACATCAGCCATCTCATCCATTGTTACCAGTTTTCCAGCAGTCCAGCTAGGGCACACCTTATTTGACCTTCCTTTTCTGGTTAACATACCTGTAGAAGCCCTTCCTGTTATGCTCTGCATCTCTTTCCAGATTCAGTTCCAGCTTTGGCTTGGCCTTCCTCACCCCATCCCTACACAATCAAACTTCACCTCTATACCCTTCCCATGTTATCTCTCCTTGTCTCCACTGTCTGTGCATTTGCTTCTTTCTTTTTAGTTTGACCAGCAGCTCCCTACTCAGCCATGCTGGTCTCTTACCTTCCTTGCCTGATTTCTTTTTCCTGGGGATTGCTAGCTCTTGCAATCTGTGGAAGACTTCCTTCAAGATCTGCCACTCCCTTGTCTCTGAGGGCAGTCTCCCAGGGGATCCCACTGACTATGTCCTCGAAGAGCTGGAATTTTGCTTTCCTAAAGTTCAAGGGCCTAACTTTGCTCCTTAACTGACACACACGCCCAAGGACTGCCAACTCCACCAATGCATGATCACAGCAGCCCAGGCTGCCTCCAGTCTTGATGTCCCTGATTAGTTCACTTACACTGGTGATCATCACATCCAGTATTGCATCCCCTCCAGTAGGGGTGTCTATTACCTGGCTCAAGAAATTATCCTCCGTGCATTCCAGGAGTCTCTTGGATTCCCTACAGTTACTTTTCCAGAAGATGTCGAGGTGGTTGAAGTCCCTGAGCCAGACAAGAGCCTATGAGTGCAATGGCTCCTGCACTCCTGCAATGGCAAGAAGGCTGGGTCAATAGGCTTCCCTTTATCAGGCAGCCTGTAGTAGACACCAACCACGAGGTTCCCTTTATTGTTTCAGTCTCTGATTCTTACTCACAGGCTCTTGACCTGCTCATGTCTGTTCTTCAGAGAGAGCTCTTCACACCTCTCCTCCCTCTCCTATCTCTTATGAACAGCCCATAGCCATCAATAGCTGCGCTCCCATCTTGGGATTTCTTCCACCAAGTTTCAGTAATGGCAACAAGGAGATAACTTTCTAGCAGCACAGTGTCTTCCAACCCCTCCTATTTGTTGCCCATGCTGCATGCATGGGTGTAAAGATATCTCAGCTGACCTGTCAGCTGTGTTGCCTTCTTAGAGG
>WEIV01027940.1:6208-28236 GCA_013390005.1 Calyptomena viridis | reverse complement strand
AATGAGTTTTACCTGACCCATCCGGCTGTATATGGCAGGACAGATGGTTTGTTTGGGGTTTTTTTTGACTCCATGGCTGTATTGTCTTATTGCATATAGGCAGCAAATCTGTTTTTTCACCTGAAAATAGAGACTTTCATGCTACTGATGCCATTTCATTTCCTTATATCATCATCAATGCAAGTGGCTTGTAATAGCCTGAGCAGAAATAGGCAGGCATAGCAGGAGGACATCTTAAAAGGCATTATCTCTCAAACATTGTGTAAGAGAAAAGCAAAGCTTTAGCATTCTGATCATTAGCTTGCGCTCCAGTACTTTGTGGACCATACAAAGANNNNGCAAAAGCTCTCCCAAAGCACTCATGAAGGTGATCCCACTGGTAGGGTTGGACACACAGTCTGTGGTTTCTCTGCCCGTCTTGGTTATAAGGGTGTTGAGTGATCTTGAACAGGGCTCTAGCCTTTCAGTTCCTATCAGCAAAACGAGAATAATGTGGGAAAAGCTTTTCTGTGTAACTGGTTTGTAAACTGCTTTAAACTCAGACTTTGCTGGTTGCAGTTGTTCTCATGTCCTAAAAGAGGTAGATAGCTTCTACTGGGATACTTCTTCGACAAATGAATATAAGCTAGTTACTTTGCTCTTTTATAGTAGATATAGTAGATAAATCAGTATATTCTTTCATTCTTCTGGCTAATTACCACTTCATCTGAAACCAAAAATTACTTCAATTCTTATGTATAACTCTAATTTCTAAAGACATTAAGGGAGTCTATGGCTGCAGCCTTCCAAGAAAAGCTAGTTTAACTCTCTTAAGAGATTAATTAAAGTCAGACAGGATAGGAAAAAAGGCAAAATATCTGAAGTTTTGGGCCTGCCTCAAACAAGACTTTTTGTGGTATGGGGTGGTACTGCTACTTCTTGTTTCTATCTTGGCAAAATGAAGGTGATTGTTCATTATACTGACTCTTTGATGAATAGCTAGTTAATGCTTGGTTGTAACAACTGTTTGGAAAAGAAAAGATCAAGCATTTTTTTGCCATGTCCCATCTATTGAGTAAATAAGTAATTACAAGGGGTTTAATGAGAACTTTTTCATGAGTTATTAGTATTCAAATACTAATAAAAGCCAAATCCCTATTATCCTAACAAATGTGACAAATAGTGTTGGAAATGAGTCTTGAAGATGGGGAGAGGCAAACTTTTATCGAAGTAATTCTCAAATTACCCACTGGCCTCTGCTGAGCAGGATGCCTGCACCCACATGCTGGGCATGGCTGTGCTCATGAGATGGTTACAAATTCTCCATCCAGGTCTGAAGCTCAGTCAACTCCAGCTGCTGGGTTTCAGAGGACAGTGAGAGGGAGAGGAGGTGACTTTGCATCACTGCACTTGCTGTCACATAGAAAAGGCTATTTCTGCTGCTCACAAAACCTAAGCCTTTCCTTGTATAGCAAGAAATTCCTGTTTTTTTGCTGCAGTGGACTTTAGCCCCACTCTTTTTTTTTTCTCCTTTTCCTGTTATCACATGCACACATGATGATGATAATAGCTGATTTCCCTGGCAAACAAATAAATTGAATTGCTTTATTTACAATGAATAATACAGAATTGGTAATTAAATATGAAAAGAAATTATGCTACTTTATATACTTTGTTGAAAGCAATCTTGATCATTTTTTGAAAAGCAGTATCTACATAAAATGTTTGTTTGTGCTTTTTTAAGATAATTTTTATGCTTATTCAAGCAATCTTTCAGAAAGACCTGAGGGTTTTAATGAGTTTTCTTTTTTGCCCTTCCTTTTATGCTCATTGAGTAAGTCATTTACATCATCTGCACCATTATTCCTGGAAGTGTCCCACTACTATAAAAATGAAGTATCTTAGCTGAAATAAATGCTTGTAGAATAACAGCACAAGGGAAAAAGAAAAGAAAAAAGAGAGAAAAGCCTGCTCATGTGTTTATTTTGACCGCTGCTTATTTTACCACTCAAGTTTCAGATAAAAAGGCATTTCATGCTTTATGGAATGCAATCTATTACAGAGCATGGACAACATACTAACTCGTGTACCACAAAATAACAAGCTTGTATGAGTATAGGCAGGGCTGCTGTTTATATTGCCAGATTCAAACTTTTAGTTAGATAATTTTTGGCAGTGAAACTGCCTAGTCTGTTACTTATACGCCAGTTAATCCTGACTTAGAAAAAAATGAAAGTCTATTTAGGGCCTTTAAAATCTTAGCTTAACTTTTATACTGTGGTAAGAGATGATTTAAAGTATGTCACATTAAAGAATATAATTTTTAAAATCTTTCCACTGTCACAGGCATTAGGTCTTTAAATCCTAACACTGTTTTTACACAAAAATTAAAGAATTAATACTGAAGCAAACTACAAGGCAACTTTTAGTGGCTTTAGCTCAAAATTCGTTCTATTTAAGCTCACAAAAGAAGACAAAGCAGCTATTAGTGTTGTCTACTTTTTTAACAGATGAACAAGGACTGCAACGAAGAATAGCAGTATGAAGTAAGTAGACTATATGGTTTGAACACATATGTATGTATTTAAATATGCTGATGACAGAAGGGCCATAGTAAAGAGAATCCACACAGGTTTGATTTTTTTGGTTGTTTTGTTTCTTTAAGGCAGAGAAACTTGCTTTGTCTCTCAGTGTTATCTTGATTTTCTCCAGTATTTCAATGACTCAGCAGCTAGATTACATGGTGTCATTTTAATAAGAAACAAAATTCTCTTTGGGTACACAAGAGGTACACATATAACCTGGTTCACAATACCCTCTATTTCTGATTCTCTTTTTCTTATTAAAAAGAAAAAAACAACACCAAAACCCCAACCAAATCAAATTCCACCATCATTTGTTGATTTCCTTATAGCAATTTCTCAAATCTTACATTTATTCATCTAAGTTTTATAAATACATATTTTTAAAATATCTCAACCTTGACTCCCTTTCCTAACTCCATTTTTATTATCACAGTATCTATTTTAATGGCTATTAAGCTACAATGTCCGTACCTTATCTTTGTCAGTTAATGTATCTAATTCCACCATCCCAGAGGGAATAAACCTGAAGCTAAAGCCTGCAATATATTAAAGAATCAAGAACGCTTATTCAGAACAAACAGAGGATTTAGCTTGGATAAACAGCAGAGAGCTCAGTGTCTTTTATGTCCAGAGCTCAGGACTGGATGAAGAAAATGACTATAAATCATCCCTGTGAAACAACATAACATAAATGTTGTATGTTTATTTAAAACTTTATACAATCATTTATCTAGGCTATAGCTCAGTTTCAAAAAGTGGTCTGCTATAATGACGTATTGAGACTAGCAGTGATCAGGAGTAGAGTGATATATGGTCTTCAACCAGAATTTGCTTATGGGAAGAATAAAAAGCACTTAAGCAGACACCAAGTATCTATAGCCAGTAGATCAAGCGGGAGGATAATGCAATAATAACAAAAACTTTGATAAATTTTTTCCTGTTTCTCTTCAAAATATCACATTTCTTGTAATGTGACATTGTTTTGAGAGCTAAGCAGCCAGCAATTTATGCCTTAATTTTCACACTTAAATAAAGACTGATTTGTTGTGATTGTCCAAGGTATGACACATTGCTCCACCAGATTTAAACTAAAAAAAACAGGCTAAATCTTTGTCTGGGGTTACGTTCCAGGGAGAAGCACTCTTTAAAATATGCTGTTGGATTTTTTTTTTTTTTTTTATAGCAAACACTCCTGTGGTTTCATGGCTAGTAGTTGCTAATTTTTTTACTTTGGGAAATTGAAGAGCCACTTCTACATTTTACTTTTACTGCCTAAAGGAGACAGGCAAAAAATATAATGCTGCTTTTACTTCAGAAGTTTTTTCCCACAAATACTTTGCACCCTGGAGTGTTCCAATGGAGAGCCTGAAACATCACAGATGTTAGTGTTTGGCCCTAGAGGTGCCCAAGCACTCATCAGGTGCCAGGACAGGTTTTGTCCGTGACATCTCAACTGCAAATGTGCCCAGCCAGGACTGATTCAACTTTCATTGTGTGGACATGCTCTTGCACACAGCGATTCCCACCATAAGTATATTTTACTTTGTGTTTCTATGTTGTTCCAGCAGATCTTCCTCAGTGGAAATACATTCTATGGCACAGAGAGATCCCACTCAATGCTTGTCAAAGGGTCTTTAGTAGTGGCAGCTTGTGCTGTGGCTGCAGGCACTGTCCCTCTCCTCAGGTGCTGCATGCAAAAATTTTCAACTCTGCCTGACAAATCTCCCTCATTTTGACAGTGCTTTTAAGCCCCGAATTTTATAATTTTCCATTGCTTCCAGAGCTGATCCGATGGCAATCTAAATCCTACCCTCTGTTACTAAATTAATGTTAATTTAAGCTGCTCTCTGTTACTCTAGCAGTATTATTTGGTTTTGCAGGAGCACAGACTTGTTAGTAGTTAAAGAAATAACCGTTAAAAAATAGTAAATCAAGTGACACCATTTGCACCTAGATTTTTTTTTTTATTTACTTTGTGGCACATGAAGATGAAGGCCTGCAGAGTTGGGGCTGACTGAAGCATTGTATCTCCTGACAAGAACGTGAGAGGTGAAACCTTTTTCTCTCTGTTTCCCCTCCACAGTTGACAGCACCCTGTAAAACAGTGCTGTAAAGAGCACAGGCTCATAAATAGTTCTATGCCTATGCAGCTCCGGATGTTTTCAAGCAAATATATTTATTATGTCAATAACGATAAAAAAAAAAGATTACTTATTCAATAATTCATAATGGTTTCAGAGCTGCTGGAGGCTAATATGGCTCACTTTACTTTAGATAACTTATAAAAGTAGATTATTTTTATGACAGACTGAAATTACTTTCTGGTGAATATTTATTTGAGCTTTAATTTTCTTGTTAACCCAACATGTACTAGAAAAGAAGATGATGGTACTACTGTCTTTCTCCTGATGCTCTTCTGGATGCAACAAAATCTCTGAGAACTGTTTTGTGGAAGCAAAGTCTTGAAAGCTCCTCCATGCCATTGACGCTAGAGCAAACTTGTGTCTCTTTTTTTCGGTAGCTGAAACCATTTTATATTTCTAGCATCTGGGTGTAAACAAACATAAGTAAACATAGGGAGGGCTGGATCTCCCATGGGAGCTGCTGCCTAAACCCCACACTGACTCTTACACAACACACCCTAGGTGCCCAGGACAGCCCTGGCAGAGCTGGAGCATTCTTTGTGGCTGAGGCACCTGAGGGAGGGATGGGATAGGATGGCAAGGGACTGTTGGGAGACAAAATGATGTGTCAGCTGCTGGTGGGATGCAGGACACTGCCACCATTAAGCCCCTCCAAACTTCATGGCCTGATCCTGGTCTTCCCTTTGCCTGCACATGGCACGTACTGAAACATAAATTACTTCAATAATCTTAAAAATATTTTTAAAATGCCTCTGGAGTTTCCCCCCCTTGGAGTAAGGAAAAGCTAATATATCTTCTGGAGAGCAGAATCAAAGAAGGGACAGGAAGAAGTAGGAGAAGGAGGGATCCTTCCATGCAAAAACTCAACCCATGTTCCTAAGGCAGGCTGATTTCCTTCTTTTTCCCTAGGTGAAATAACAAATTCAAGATATTCTGCTAAGCGTGTATCTATATCCCAGCAACCACAACATTTTAAGTGAGCACTATTGTGACAGTGTTTGAACCATCTGAAGAAAGCATTTATTGTACACACAGGAAAACATACTGGGAGCAAGTTTGGAATGGCTTTTCTTTCTTGTTGTTGTTCAAAGTTAAATTTTACAAGCTAATAGGTTTTGAATTTACTAACAATGTCTGTATATTGAACAGGACACATATAGACTACACTCTTTCGATATGAAATTGCTTTATTAGTTTAATTTTGCACATGCAAAAAATATGCAACCACGGGAATCCATAAATACAGGCACAGTTAAAAATAAACCTTGCTCTAACACCAATAAAAGCCAGCAACAAATATTTGAAAACTTGAACTCTGTACAAATATGCAAGAAATCCACGTGGAGCCTGGTTGGAGCCAGTTTCTGGGCAGAGAAGGATGACAGAGGAGCATGCCCGAGGCCATGCACTCGTAGCCAGAGCCAAGGTTGCCCCCAGGTGGCAGAGCTGCCCCGTCCAGTGCCGGGGCCCTGCAGCGCGGCTGCCTGAAGGCTGCCCAAGGCCACTCTCCCTTCCCGCATCCACACAGCCGCACCCAGGGCTCTGCTCTCCAGCCTACCACACTGCCCGCCCCGGCTCCCCGCGCCAGCAGGAGCAGAGAGCATCCTCTTTATTTAATCGCCTAAGAAGTTACTTACGATATGCAACTAAATATTTAGTTGTGCAGAGGACAGCTTGTCACAGACAGCTTTGTTGCTAATGTATACAAATGCGGGTATGGCACTGGCTTCCTCCCTGCGTACACAGAGCTACACACACTGACCACAGCCTAAATAAGCTGATTTATTTATTTCAGTTATTTGATAAGTGCATCATACCTCAAACCCTACAAAACCACTTTAAGAGGATTGTAAGTTTTATGATGTGAAAAGATTACCCTGAGTGTGCTGAGCAAAGTTTATATTCGGAGACTGTGCAGGAGATGAGGCATTCACAGGGGCTGAGGAAAGAGGGCTTGATGGATCAAAAAGAGCTTTTCTTTGTTGCTGCACCTCGTGTTGGATTTTTTCTTCCATTACAAGAATGGCCCTGGCAAGCCCCACATTGCTAACCTTGTAACTCTCCTCTGCCTTATTCTCAGCAATAGGAATTTCAGAATCTTCACTTTTTTAAAAATAAGGAAGCATCACGTCACTGGCTCGTGAAGGGAGAGTCTAGGGGTTACCTGAAAGGGGGGGCTATGAGGCTCATCCTGAAGTGGGGTATGGGGAAAGTGGCTCAGCTCCGTTTCTCACAGGGCTCCATAAGCACATCACGCCTAAGCACAGTACCTGGGGGAGCTTGGGACAAACAAGGCATGTGCAGAGATGCCAGATGCTCAGCCAGTCTTTGCAGAGACTATCTCAACATCCTTCCCCACGGTGAGGACCAGAATTCTCCAGCCCTCGTGCAGCTGAGGACCCAGAGGGGTCAACAAGTAATTGCAGAGCTGAGAACAAGGCTCTGCTCTGGCCTTGAACTGACACTGTTGTCTTCCTAGCATACGGCTTTGCTGGGCTTGACACTTGTGTCATAAAGTGACAGGGAAGGAAAAATAATTTAACCTTTTTAACCCTTATTGCTGAATGTTTGACACATGCTCAGGGAATAACTGTAAATAAAAGGAAGGTTAATTGAACAAAATACCTAATGTATGTTTCCACCTATCCTTTTTAAAGGAATAGACTTATGTGGCAAATGTTTAGCACTGTGCTCTAATAATGGTCTCATATAACAGGGTAATGTGGAAGTAATACAGAAAAGACAACAGCAGCAGCAGGTGGCACACAGCATCACAGGGGTCTGCTGATTTCAGGGGGTGCTCAGCGGCTGGAGGGTGCATGAGGCGTTTGCTTTCCCACAAAGTCCTCCAGGTCCTGCCTGACCTCATCCCTTCTGTCGAGGCTGCATCACTGGGGGGTCCCCATTACCGTCACCCCTTCCTCCCCTCACCACACAGCTGAGTGATGCTGCCCCACAGAGCTCTATTAAATAGTGTGCTCGTGTCCAGTGCTGTGCAGTCCATAAAACTCTGCTGTGACTAAAAAAGCATTTATATTATATTCTGTCTCCTGCATCTTTCATAAGGGAGTTTTTATGTGTCACCAGAAAATACTGGGTAACACACTTTATTAGCCTCATGATACTGTGGTCCATCAATACTTGTCAAGACCTGATGAGATCATGCTACAATTGTTAATCAGAGCAAAGGAAGGAGGTGGAGTAGTGGGAAATACCTCTAGGAAAGAATCAATCAGAGAGAGCAGTGCTGCAGGTAAGCATACTATGTGTATTCCAGTGTAAAACAGCAGGCAGACAATCAGCCCATCACTGAAGTTTAAACATAACATTCATTTAACAACAAACATCCTTTTTTTCAAGCAGAGAAGGAATACTGCAGTAACAGAACATGCTTGTGATCAGGGAGTGATTCTTTCAACCATTATCAGCCTCCTAAAGACCTGTTATTTAGGAAAGCACTTAAGTGCACAGCTGGCTTTAAACACATGGAGTGTTGTGGGGACAGTCTCATTTATTCTTCTTAGGCTAAAAGGTTTCAGCTTAAAAGATTGCCTGGCACAGCTCAGCATTGATTACTCATGTAGAAGGGTGCTCTTGACTTGGGTTTTTCCTCTTCAGCAACGACCTGTTTCCTGGAGACAGAAGTGATTAATTTTGACTTCCTTGCATCTTCTTAAAAACTCAGAGCAGGAGCTAACCCTACTGCCGAAGTAGTGCTGAATGTCCCACAGGTGAGGTGAGGGATATGGCAATGCCAGTGCCACCACACAGTGATCACCAGGATGTATTTAAGCAGCATGGCTCCATCTGACATTTGGATTTCCCTACTACTGTTGCTTTGTGTTGCTAGTGCACAGTTCCTCTATGTATTTTTTCATCCTGTCCAGAATCAGAGAAGGATAATATTTTTGTGACAGAGCAGTGGAGACTGAGTGGTGATATGACTTTTTCTAGGACTGTAGCAGAAATCTACAGCTCGTGCTCATGTCTCATTCCTCCAAATGCTTGCTTGAGTTCCTACAAGAACCCTTTAGACTGCTGTCAGTGGCAAAAGCCCAAGATACTTTGGTGACACCTGGGGTGAAAACCATATCATTTACAGAACCTGTTTTGCACATTAAGCTGAGTATGAAACAAGATGTCCAGTAGTTTACATCCGTCAAAGTAGTGCAGGCTGATGATGCAAGATTCCAGGCTGATTGCTGAGTGCTACCAATCTAAGTAGCACTTTGTCTGATTTAAGAAGTAAAAATATCTACATCTGGCTTAAGTAGTACAAATATCTGTACCTCAGACTCTCTTTGCTGATTTGGTGAGATGTGGAGAGTTTCAGGAAACAATTCTGGGGGAAAAATCGTATAAGACCCTAGTAACTCACGTAGGCAGAGTGCTTGAAGCATATCTCACTATACTTTTCCAAGGGTACAAATAAGATTTTATTTTGCATTTCTGCAATAAGAAAAACCTAGAAATCCTATTGCATTGTTATTAGTACAGCAAGGTCCTACTCTATTAATTTGAATCCTAGGGACATCATCTTGAGAAACAAATGGGTGCTTAACAGTCCTAGGAGAGCAAATATAGAGGAGAGAAATAAGCCCCACACAGTAATACCTCCTGAGCCAGCTGAATTATTTCTCAGAGTCTCCAGAGTTATTTTAAAAAATTCTCGTAGAAAACTCTCAGTCTGAGCTATGCCAGCACTTCTGAGAGATTCCCTAAGGACTTTTGGCAGAAAGTCCTCAGCCGCAATTAATAAGGTCTCTATCTTCACGAGACAGTGAATGGGCTCTTTTGAATGTTAGATATAGCACCAAATTTGGGTCTTCCGTTAGAGGAGAGGAGTAGATTTTGAAAAGTGCATTTTTATTTCGGTTTAAATTAAATGGATGAGCTCTGTGACTTTAAAGAGAAGTGGGAAATCTTTGAAAGTTCCAAATGAAAAAGTCCCAAACAAACCAACAAACAAAAACCCCCATCAAAAACCAGAGACCAGCAATCATGAATCAGTAGATGCTGTTACAAGCCAAACATAATTAGTTTCACTGAAAAGCACTTCCCCGTATTACTGACCAAGGGTATAGAAATTAGTGCATCTCAGTGAGATGTGAATATGTTTCCCTGTGACCTCTAGGACCTGCTTATCTTTCTGGGTATCTGTATTTCTCTTCTGCTCTGAAAAGAACTGGAACCATGCATTTAACAATAGCAACCTACATCTAGGGCTCTTCTGGAACAGAGGTAGTGCCAAAATCACTCCTGTTCAAGTCCTGATGTAAGTGATGACTGCACTGGGTATGAGGACAACAGAGCTGTTTAAATACATAAATTTACTGCCCATTGATTAGCACAATTCCTGCAGGCCCCATGAAATTTTTTCAAGTGGATATCAGATACTAGAACAAAGCTGAGAAATCAAATACAAATCTGCTTTGCTCAGGACAACATCCTGTGTTCTTAGTTTACTTGTATTCCTTGTAGAACTATTCCACTTAGCAGTGAATCTGATAAACAGGAAAAAAAATGGACTAAACATGCCAGTTTTGGTGGAATATTTCAGTTCAGAAGGGACCATTAGATCATGCAACCTCATTTTTGTATATCGGGGCTTTGTGTTTAATCCAGCTATGCTTGGATAGGGCCCAGTAGCCTCTTTGGCTGGAGAACAATTTCCTTGGCTAAAGCATATCTTTCAGAAACACTCTCAAGCTCAATTTGAGGACATGGGTTTAGGCAGTAAGCATACTGCCTGCCCACATGCAAATCCTACGTATCCCCACTGGGTTGATGGGAGGAGAGCTCTTCAGCAATTCTAACAGGGCCAGATCCTGAAGCAGCCAGCAAGAGGAAGAAAATTTTCTAAACCCATTTGCAAACAATTTTCACTAAACACTTCCGTAAACCTTCTGGGCTCTGTAATTCAACACTGACTTTGAGCTCCAGCTTTTTATTAGCAGTGTATTTTGGCTTGATCTCATGCCTCTAATACTAAAAGCCAAACTTTGAAAATTAAACTGTTGAGTTGACTATGGGTTAGATGCTCTCTCAATCCGAATACAGAGGTTCTTGAATCTGTTTGTACTGATTTACAGTGAAAACAGTCTTTCAATTTATTTTTTCAGTTTTTCCTCTTTTTCTATCAGAATAAAAAATAAAATTAGTTCATTAAGCTGCTTTGCTTTCTGTTGAATTCTGTAGTCCTTACGTATTTAGGTTTGACTGTTATAAGAGTAATGCTTTTAGGTAATTCCCTAGTGTTTTTAGGTCATTCCCCAACTCCAATCCCTCTCATGACAAACACATATTTCATATGAATAGAGTAAAAGGTGATGGAAAAAATTAAGCACGCATAATGATCACAAAGAAACAGGACTACATGCAACAAAAGTTATAGAGATATACTTTAGGAATCAGATAAAGATGGAAAGAGTAAAGAGCAAAGACTCCCTCCATAGCTATGTTTCCTCTGTATCCCTCCTGATCAGCAGTGAAGCAGCATAACAACTTTCATTTAGAACTTACAGTTTATTTGTCTTGGGCAGGAGATCCTGGTGAGATAAATTTTTAGTTAAATTTGTTTTGCACTTAACACACAGAAATCTTCACACAATTTTTTTTTATCACACATTTTGTTTCATCTCTATCATCTCAGCCTCATGTGACACCTTGCTCACATGCCTCCATGTGTTCTGCCATGGCCATGCAGTGACTTTCACTTTTCATCTTGTCCTTCTCATGGAGTAGAGGCGATCACTTTGTTCCCAGCCCTCGAGGCAGCTGAGTGTACTGGCACCAAGCTGGATTTTCTATGGCCTTAAAATAAAGTGCCAGCAAGAGGCAAACAATGGAAGATTTGCCACTTGAGTCATGGGGTAAGGGTCATTTAACTCAAATAAAAGATGTATGTATGTACAAAATAAGTATATGTATTTCTGGGTTTTCTGACTGGCTTTCACTACTCCCTTTATTTTTGCCTGTCTAATAATACAACATGATGTTAGTTTAAAGCTAACTTAGGAAGTTATGTAGCATAAGGGACTCATAATTTTTTATTCTTCTGGTAACTCGCTAAGGCACTCAAAGTGTTCCCAAAATAAGGTGCACAAAGTATCTGCTGGTGAGACATCACATGGTAGCCTTTTGATGTCTATCACTCATCATACCAGTTTTCTATTTTTTTCCTAACAATTCACTATATCTCTTGCGAAAGTCTACCATAGAAAACTGTTGTGGGAATAGAACGATATGTTTTGGTCTAGTAAATGGAAACATGATGTTTCAACCACTTTCCCCACCCAAAATACCACAGCAGCTCACCACAGCTCTCCATAGTCAACCATCCTAGTCAAACAGATAGGTGCTGCTCTGCCTTTGCACTCATTTAATCCAGGATATGTTTGCATTTCTCATTAATTTGTCAGCTCCCTTTTGGGAAACATGCTTTTACAATCAATGGAAGCCAGAGGGTAAACCTAAGTATTTGCAGGGGCTATGCCTAATAAAATCGTTCAGGCAGCTGTTGACATTAGTGTCACAGGGACAGGAGCGCATCTTGGGAAAAAAACTCATGCATGTATGTATGTACGCAAACATATGCACACTCCTCACACACTCACACACCACTTCTCCCTTCTGCTCCTCAGAAGGGACTGCACTTACAGGGGCACACATGGACGCAATGCATGTGCAATGCAAGAATGTCACTGAAGTTAAACTTCCACATATGAATAAAACTAATGGTGCTATTTAAATACAATAAAAATGTGCAGAGCTGCACTGCCAAGTTGTGCAAGGTTACATTGCAATGTGTCAGCTGTAAAGATTTCTAAGGAGCCTGTTTTCTTGAGTAATAGCAGTTGGAGAAATGTACTTATCTGAAGAATGAGGCTGTTATAGGTTTCTGTAAATCAAACCCTAGCTAAAGAGCAGTTCCTTAATATCCATTTTCTACTTCAACGTTTTGACTATGGCACACACACTGGGCTAAATCCTGCTCAGCTCACATAAGTAGTCCACTCAAATCAATGCTGGCATGACTGGCACCATGTAAGTGCAAATATAGATTGAGTGACTCCATGCAAGGAGAAACAGGAGCATTTGCTGCTTTTCTGCATACAAATATTTGAAGTGGTACCAATTTCTATGCCAGATGGGCTCAAGCCATATAGGACTCTTGTTAAACTGAGCTCATGGGGAGTGATGTAAATCTGATGGACTGAAGCATAGAAAGCAGTGCCGCCTTTCGGATTTTTATTACCTCTCCTGCACCCTCAATGGTGCACCTCGTGTGCCATTAATGAGTGCTCTTGTAGTTCACAAGAAGCGATCACCAAAAGCCTTTCAAGGTGCTTTTCAGTTGGGCATAAGTATTTTTCCCTTAAAATTTCCACTTGCGGTTTTCAATATCAATGAAATGAGGCTCCCATCCAGCACAGCTTCTTGCCATAGATGTGCATGAAGCTTGCTCAGCTTCCTCCAGTTTGGGGAATATTTGGGCACATAAAAAGAGCCATTTTGGGAAATCCACTCTTGCATGAAGCTATCACAAGAAGTACATATCAACTTGGGAGGTAGTGCAGCGGGATCCAATCTGAGTGCCCCACAGCTGGGAGGTTGCATGGGGAATGGGAGCCTGGCACCACATGCTTCCCAGCACAGCACCCACCGCCTGCCCCACAGCATGTGGAACTGTCTGCCGTGACTGCCCTGCTGGCCTACCTATAGGCCAGCAAAATACATGGGCATCTGTAAAGTGTTTTTTACAGATTCTATTAAATACTACTATTCACAGGAAGCCTTAGAAAAATCTAACACTATATTCACTTCTAAGGTATAATAGATGTAAAGTCTTTTTTTAAATCATTTTAATGTGATCATTTGTTGGGCCTTAGGGTAAAATTACATTTCATAGCTCCCTTGTTCCCATGCTATGTTAAAAAAGAGATTGATGTCTGAAATTTCAACTGTATTTGTCTTACGAATTTGTCCGACTCCCTGGAGAATAATTGTCTCATATCATTTGAAGGCTGGTAATTCCTTTGGAATGACCTCTGTGTTATAATTACAGCAAGAGTACTAGCATGTAGCTAGGCAAAGTGAAAGTTAATGTTCTTGGTTTCTAGCTTTGTTATTTTTATTAAACTGTTCCCCTTTAAAAGAAATACCTGGAGATATGGAGTCTTACTCAAGAGGGCTTTTTGCAGATAACACAAAATGTTGTTTTTCCTGCAAAACACTTACATGCATTAACAATTATCTGAAGGGTGCAATGTATTCTTAAAGTCATTGTGCATTTCTGGCATATATTAGCAGAATTGGAGACTTCAACATGTCATTTGCCTCAGGATTATTTATTTTATCCCACTTCAAATGTTTTGAAATTTTTTGAATATATATTCAGTCATGGCTTGTGTCGTTTTTCTATCATGATATTGGATTGAACTGAGAATAACCTAAATATACCTTCTCCTTAGGAAAGAAAGTCCTGCAGAGCTGGGAAAAAATCTAGAGGAAACTAGTGAGCAGATCAAAGGAATAGAAAACTAGATGTGCACTTGCAGAAGTAACAAAAAAGAGGATGCAATTTGGAGTACTGCTTTGTCCTATTTGTGTTGGTCTCTGTGGACTACCAGCCCTCAGTCCAAGCAGTGCTGGGGCTGTGTAAGGGCATGCAGAGAGAAAACCCCTCCCTACTGTGATGGGGGCACTCTCACTGACATGCAGGCACAGGGATGTAGAATTACTGTTACCATTATAAGGATTTACATGCTCAAATCCTGTCTGCCTCAGCAAAGTGATAAATACCTCAAAATATTATACATTATAGGGTCTATTCTATTCTTGATTTACAAGGTCAATTACCTATACTAACCTCTCTTAATGTTGGTGGGAATTTATTTTATAAATCTTCAGCACAACCAGAAAGGACATGGAAGTCAATTTGGCATGATTCTTCTCTCCAGGGACACGACCAGCATCTTACCTCCCCCAACAGTAGTTCTGACGTACATTTTTTGGGTGATATTTGAAGGTTAAAATGTGGTTTGGTGCATGGGACGAGGCTGTATGCTTCATTTAAAAGGAAAGCACAGACTGTGCTTAGTACATTTAGTGCATTATTGTTCTAAAATGGGAACATTTATCAATTGTTATACTAAAACCTGAGGTATTATTAGTATTTTTTTTAACCTCTACCACTGTGAAACTGTGATATCTTATAGTGGACATTCATTATTTATTAGTGGGTAGATTTTTATATGCATTGTGGCCTTAGACCAGCTCATTTGTAACTCTGTGAGTGTCTGAATATTGGTACTCTCAAATATTAAAGTACCCCATATTCACTATCAAGGGATCTGAGTACGTAACTGTATAATAATAACTTTAAAAAATAATACTCAATCCTTTGTGCTTTCTTGAACAATATCCTTGTTCAAAGTCTTTGGACAACACTTTCTTTTCTCCAGTGAGCAGGAAACTAAAGTTAGACTTCTGAAACTGGCTTATAAATCATTAGGGATAGCCCATATTACCCCATGCTTGTAGGCAACAAGAAATTGTTGATCCAGGTTTCAGCAACTGAGTTCATCTTTATTTTTTCTTTGTACTTTCTGATAATCCTAAAGGGTTATGTCTAGTTTCCAAGCTAGTAACAACAATATATAATTTCATATTTTTTGGCTGATCTCAAACATATATTGTTTTTGTTAACTTAAGCAGGAGAAGCTCAAATTTATGTCATAAATGGCCTAGAACCTTCACAAACATACAGGCATAAAGTCCCTAAAAATAAAGCTTCCCAAAGTCCTTTCAGTTAAATGGCTTGATATATTTGTACAGCAGTCTTGCATGAAGGCAGTATGGTGACAGAATTAGAGGAAAATGAGAAACTGTGTTGAAGCGTAATAAGAATTAATGTTTTGGCCATTGAACTTGATGGATATGTTGGAAAAATCGTTAAAGTGCTTGCTGTGTTAATGTCAGCTGACATAACAATTGTTTCCAGAGAACCAGACTTCTGAATCCTCATATAAAGCACTGGGGAACTTGAACAACACAAAAGAATGTAAGATTTGGAGAGAATGGGGGCAGGGGAAGGAAAGAAAAACATTGTACAAGTTTAGGTATGTCAAGCTCATTTTTCCCCATTGAAATAATGAACATAAGGGTGTCTCAGCACCAATCCAAGACAAGTTTGGATAGCTTCAAGACCAATGTCTTGAACATAAGAACCATTCCATGCACTTACTGAGCTGCACCAAAGAGTCTTTAATCCATGTCTGTAGTCCTACACTGAAATGAAAACTGGTTTATAGGGTGAAAGGCAATAAAGACCTTGAGGAAAAATCTAATCCTTTGACTGGCTGAAGATTGCTCCCTTCACTCAGAGGATCCAAAGGCAGTGCAAAGATTCTAATGCTGTGCATGCACAGCAGGGAGGCAGAAAGGCAGCCCTGACCTTTTTCCACAACAGACGCCCACCACTGTCCTTCTCAGTGGAGATGAAAAAGACAAGTAGTATCCCCCAGTGGCTGCAGCCTTGGAGCCAAACACTCCATTGCCCTGAAGTTTTCAGTCTTCTTCTGTGCTGTGCTTCAGTTCCCAGGCATCAGCCAGAGGGTTCCCAGGAATTTCACACCCTTTGTAAATTCCATTCTGCAAGGAAATTTGTCTTTATGATTTTTTTTTCCAAGTGTATCATATAATTCAAGATGCTTCAGAATAACTTTATTTGGTCTGCATCACCTGGTGTTTGAGCTGGCAACAGCCCACAGACATCCTCTGCCATAGTTATCATGTTGCACACACTCATCAACCTCCTTGTATAAAATAATGAACAGAATATGCATAACATTACCAGTTTTTCATAAGTGTAAAACCCAGAAGAACCTACAAATCACCAGAAGAAAAGTTTACAGTGTTGGAGTAAATTGGAGGACAATCTATTATTGTGCCATTTCCAAAAAAGCAAGAACTTTTCATTGTGAGATGTGTTCATTCTCATACCACATGTGCACAAAATACATCCTAATGGTTTCCCATAGACTGGAGACTTATTAGTGGAAAAATGCTAAAAATTATATCATCATTTTCTGAAGCCATGTAGGAGCCTCCATGTCGTTTGTTTTGAATTGTTCATGTATCAAGACAGTGAGAGGATCTAAACCACACATGTGCATAGAGGAGCTTTGTTGCTCATGCATTGATTTCAGTGTTCAGCTCTTGTGATTGAGTACAGCTGAGAAAGGAGTTTTGATGGAATGGGCCTTGGTTCCCACCCACTGTTTGGGCTGTGATTTTCAGTTTATTTCAGTGACCCCCAGAGACAACTGTGAATCACTGTGAAGTAGAAAATGTCCTTACTGCATGTTTTTGAAAGGTCTGACCCAGTGAGGGCAAGTCTGTCATTATAGACTTAAAGTTTAGGTTTTAAAGCTTTCCTGGTCCCCATACATGGGAACCCTGTATGCTCTTACACTCCCAGCATACATGTTGCTTGCATGTGATGTAGTTCCACTAGTTTTAAAGTAGCTAGTTTCATTTTGAAATTGCTTAAATAGCCACAGACTGTATTTCACAAGATAATGGCTCTATTAGCCCTATCTGCCCATATGTTGCTTTGGTCATGGAGACTGTTTTTCTAGAAGAGCAAGAGACATCACCCCGGTAACTTCAGGCCTGTCAGTCTCACTTCAGTGACCAGTAATATTGTAGAGTAGATTATTCTGGGAGTTATTGAAAAATACCTGAAAGACAACATAGTCATTGGTCACAGACAGCGCATCTTCATGAGGGGGAAGTCCTGCTTGTCAAACCTGATTTCATTTTATGATAAGGTAACCCACCTAGCTGATTAAGAAAAGCCAGTTGACGTAATCTTTTTGGATTTCAGTAAAGCTTTTGATACTGTCTCTCACAGGATCCTTATGGACAAAATTTCCAGCACACAACTGGATAAACACATCATGTGGTGGGTGAGCAGTTGGCTCACAGGTTGAGCACAGAGGTTAATAGCGAAGGGGGTGACATCAGACTGGTGACCTGTCACTAGTGGGGTTCTGCAGGGCTCTATCGTTGGCCCAGTTCTCTTCGTCATCTCCATAAATAACTTGGATGCAGGACTCTAAGCTATACTAAGCAACTTCGCAAATGATACTAAACTGAGAGGAGCTGTTGACTCCATCAAAGGCAGGGATGCCCTGCAGAGAGATCTTGACAAGTTAGGGGGCTGAGCAATCACCAATCTGGTGAAGTATCACAAATACATGTGCTGAATTCTGCACCTGGCATGGGGAAACCCTGGATATATGTACATACTGGGGAACAAGAGGCTGGAGAGCAGCTCTCTGGAAAGGGACCTGGGGATCCTGGTCTATGTCAAGTACGATATGAGTCAGCAGTGCCCTGGCAGCCAGGAGGGCCAATAGTGTCAGGCAAAGCATCGCCAGCTAGTTGAGGAAGGGGATTGTCCCACTCTGCTCTGCACTGGTGCAGCCTCAATATGAGTCCTATGTGCAGTTTTGGGTGCCACAACATATGAAAGATATAAAGCTATTACAGAGGGTCTGAAGAAAGGATGTGAAAATAGTGAAAGGACTTGAGGGGAAGCCATACAAGGAGCAGCTGAGGTCATTTAATTTGTTCAGCCTGAAAAAGAGGAGACTGATGGGAAACCTCATAATTGTCTACAACTTCCTTGTGAGGAGAAGAAGAGGGGCAGGCACTGATCTCTTGTCTCTGGTGACCAGTCACAGGACCTGATGGAATAGAATGAAACTGGGCTGGGNTGCAGTTTTGGGTGCCACAACATATGAAAGATATAAAGCTATTACAGAGGGTCTGAAGAAAGGATGTGAAAATAGTGAAAGGACTTGAGGGGAAGCCATACAAGGAGCAGCTGAGGTCATTTAATTTGTTCAGCCTGAAAAAGAGGAGACTGATGGGAAACCTCATAATTGTCTACAACTTCCTTGTGAGGAGAAGAAGAGGGGCAGGCACTGATCTCTTGTCTCTGGTGACCAGTCACAGGACCTGATGGAATAGAATGAAACTGGGCTGGGGAGGTTGTCTTGGGGTGACTTTATGATTATCCCATTATTAGGCTGGATATTAGGTAAAGGTTTTCCTTCCAGAGGGTGGGGGCACTGGAAGATGCTTCTCATGGCAGTGGTCACATCACCAAGCTAAGTTCAAGAAACATTTGGACAATCGTCTGTCCCATAGTGTGATTGTTGGGGGGCTGCCCTCTGCAGGGCCAGGAGTTGGACTTCAGTGATCTTTTGTCGGTTCCTTCCAACTCAGGATATTCTGTGATTATATGACTTTTAAGCCCCACTGCAAACCTCATCTTAGGGGGATTCCCCTGCCCTGTCTCCAGCTTGTCCATCTTTCCTCACATAGAAAACACGAGGAAAAACATGAGTCCCTTTCCTCACATGGGAAACAGATTGCTCTAAGATGAAACACTACAGCAGCCTTGCAGGAATTCCACTTACCAAGAGTGGAAGATCATTCCTGTTTGGCAAAGGCTCTGCTGAACATCACACAACCCATGTCTTTTCCTATGCTATGTGTTCGGTACAAGTTGAATGAGTAAGACATAGCTGTGCTCATATCCCAGATCTGTCTTTCAGAGGGCTGACAGTGACTGTTGCATTGTTAGACTCTGAGGCTCTCTAAAGGGAGAAGTTTAGGAACAATTTAGAAATTATAGGTCAGATCATAGAACTATCATAAAGCTTTCAGCAGTCAATAAAACAGGCTTTCCTTTTCATAAAAAACGACTAAAACCTTTTTGCCTTATAAAAAGAATATTGATGCTGGAACCCTGAAAACTTTGTCTGAACTTTTACTCTCCTTACTTCTCTTTTCATTTCCTGTTTTTCTTTTCTTTCTATGTGGTGAATGCTTTCATTAGAGCTTAATGCTTTTTGATCCACTTATGGGTGAAGTGTCCTAAATAACACCTCCATGTTGCTTATCTCCAGTTTCTACTGGGAAGGTCACTGACCTCTTAGGAATTGTAGGAGGGATGTCTTCATCAATCCTCTGCTTCTTCCAAAGGTGAGGAAAAACATGAGATTAGGTGAGGAGAAAAACTGCACTTCAAATTCCTCTACCATTTTAAGGCCTCTTGAAAGAGCACCATGAGTAATGCACACACTGGATGGGTTTCTTGCAAGCAGAAAAACACTCTTACTGTGAAGCACTTGGGCCAATATCATCATAAGGTACTCCAGATAACATTTTGGTGCCATATTTTCCCATTTCATTTCATTTCTCCTTCCCATGGGGAAAACAGAAGCCAGTTGTCACTCCTTGTCTCATCTTGCAGCCTGCAAAAGTGCTGGTGAGTTCACTGTCAAGGCTGAAGCCCCAGCACTGGACACAGAATACATACATTGTGACTATGACTATCTTATACGTGACTATCTTATTGCATGAAGGTGTTATTCAGGAAATATTAGCTATATTCTCACAATGTTTTTGTGCTAGCTAAGCATTTTTTATGATTTAAATCTTTCTTGGTAGAAAGGCAGTGTTTATACCTGCATGTGTTATATTTGGCAATTGAGTGTCTGCTACTAATTGCCAACATTCAAACATTAATACAGGAAATAATGACAGGAAAGAATTACAGATATTTTCTCCAAGGTGATGCTGCATAGGTAAGGCAGAGAGGCTTTCCTATGATTTGATTACTGTAATAGACTCATTTAACATGTGTTGACACACAGGTGTTTGGGCACAAATTTTACTTTGAGGTTTGCTCACATAAATATTTTGAGACTGCCTATCAAGAAGATATCTGAAGAAATCAGAAACACAGAAAAAAAAAAACCAACAAAAAAAAGAACGGAGAAAAATTAATCACACCTTATTCACAATGACTAATCTGGTTCACTTCATCTCTACCTCCACACAGGCAATTTTGCACAGCAGTTGACAGCTCTGGGTTGCTGATAATCAGGAAATCAGTTCTCTGCAGCATTGTCCTCTTCCCATGACTCAAACTTTTACAATTTAATAATAAGGGATTTTAAATTATTGCTGAACACTTGATTGAAAGTCGTTGTACCTGTTTTCAAAATGTAAGAAAAAGCTGATGTGATTTTGAAAATGGAAAACTATTGTATGAAACTCTTTAGCACCAAGAGAGCACCAAGAGAGCTTCCTGGACTATGGCCATAAGCTGCATTTGCTCAAGTCAATTAATCAGTGTGCCTTGAAGATTATGTCCCATGTTTTTTTATTTAGTGGTTCATATATTTTAAAAAGTGCCTTTAAGTGTTTTGATGAAACACATTAAAAATCCACTGTAATGCCTAGGTGGTTGACAGTTTTAATATATAGCAGGTACATTTGCCTTTGCAGTTTAAATAATCTGGAGGAGATGTTTCATTATTTGTTTTTAAATTTTATCACCAGAGATCCATAGTATGTGAAAATCGAATTTATGGTACTTGTCTCCAATATCTTCAAAAATATTAATGTATGTTTTCCAGTCACTCAACCACAAAATCAGACCTTTAAATGAAATTTTCCAACTAGAAATTATATAAATGATCTGATGTTCTTCTGCTCCTTCAGGAGAGCAGGAAAAATAGTCCTGGCTATCTTTTTGCTACCTCTAGAGCCCAGAGACAAAGACTAGTCTAATATTTAGTAAAAGTGCAAAAGTCAGACCATAAGTCAGGCCATGGTGTATTCTGATTTTCTAAATATTCATAGGTCTGGTGTTTTTTCTATGGCCTGTTTAAACATTTTTTGTCACAAAATACAGCTGGACTTTTCACAGCAACCAGACTTCATCTGAATTTTCTAGGTTTTTTGTGAAGAAATCTGGCTGTCATGGATGGCCTTGCTGTCAGCATAAGCACTTCACAATCTCACCTCCACTCCTGGGCAAAAAGGTGAGTATATGAATAAAGGTTTTAGGGTTCAACCCTCCATTCTAAGTTATGATAAGTGTGTATAGGCAGAGACATGCCCTCTTAAACAGACAAATAACAAGCATGAAACACAAAGCAGTCTGCATGTGCTGCTTTAGCTGGTAAAAAGCTCTCGACACCTCATATTGGCATGAGTTGGTGATACTTCATCACAACTCCTCTGTGGAGGAAGGAGTTCCCAGCCCTACTCTGACTCAGAAAAAAGTAAATTTTCTCCCTCAGGCAGCAAAGCTGCAGAAGCATGAACTGACCTCCCGAGAAGGCCTTGGAAGTAGCATCTGTTGGGACATGTCAGAGCTGTGTGAGCAGAGGAGAGAAGCAAAAGAAAAGCAGAAGCAGCAATGTGAGAGGTATACTTCCATCACTAT
>WEIV01027934.1:582-21006 GCA_013390005.1 Calyptomena viridis | reverse complement strand
GGCGGCCTCGGCGGCGGCGCGACCGCCCACCCACCCACCGAGCGAGAGAGAGAGCGAGCGAGCGAGCGCGCCGCCGCGGCGACAACAAAGGGCTGTGGCACGGCCAGGCAAACGGGACCGTGCGGAGCGGCACCGGGCTGGAGCAGCCGCTGCCTCCTCCTCTACCACCTGGGGCTTCCTCGGGGACACTTTTCTGTAGCCCCCTGAAATGTGTAAAATGGGATGTTTGACGGTGGGGAGCCGTAGGTGGCCTCTGCACAGCCCCCCTTGTTAGTGATGGTGGGTCATCTAAGCACAGCTGGGTCTCTTACTCCTCTTTAGCCAGGCACACCTGGTTAGTGCCAACTCTGCTGATATCCCAGGTGGAGCGTGGTGAGCGTTCTGTCGATTGCTGCATTTAGTCAATTGAGGGCTTGTTATACATAGCAGGTGGGGCAAAAACGGGGAAGTTGAATTATTCCCATAATTGAGATTTGTAGGCAATGTCTGAAAGGAGGAGACACATTAGAAAGTAATTCCATATATGACTGATGAAGCACATAATACCAATATGATTTGATTGAATTCGCTATTACCAATAGTGAATAATGTTTTTAGATTTGGCCTTAAAGGTCCACTGTAGTCTAGACTAACTGTCATACTGATTATCCAATGCCCCACTTCTAGTAAATATAAACGTTGGTACATATTTTGCAGCCCATCTTGATTTGCTTTCCCAGATTAGGTCTTCACCTGAACTATTCAGTTTTAACCTTCCTTTCCTAGAATGCAGTCATGCACAGTGTTAAGACTGGTGCAGTTTTTAGATCCAGATTTAGATTTTGCTAGACCAGGAGCTAAGTGATAATTTATTTCCTAAATGAGGTTTAAATATCACATATTTAATAAGGGACATGCATGGATTCATTGGGTGTACTGAAGAGTGAATTTTCTATTTTCTATTTAGTCGGATTTCTGGGTAGAAGGTAAGCTAGTTAAAGCTGGTGTGGCACATACAGTATCAGCTTAAGTGTGGCAGCCTGGAGTGTATCACATAGTAATGTACCCTGCTGAGAATCCAGCTCTGAGCTTCATGCTGTGGTGCAAAGATTTCTGCAGGTAACCAACAGGTAGTCCAATTCAGGACTCAGATTATCTCTGTTGTTACAGTCAGTGAATGTTTCCTTGCTTCTTTACCACAGTGCTCTTAAGCATAGCTTTTGTGATTGCTGTTTCTTCAGAGAGCTGCAATGTAGTATCCCAGGTCCTGTAAAACACTGGGATCACTGGGGTATAATGCTTACCCTTTTTCACAGCTTGCTGTATCCAGTGTTTACAATGTTCTTCTCAGAAAGGCTTGTTAGATGAAGCAAAACAGATGCACATATGTGGCAAGAGTTCAAAGGTAACTTGCTCTTTGCTTTGGCTGATATGGGAAATAAATAAAGTAGTGAATTATCCTGCTGCCACATTCTTGCCAGGTTTACATGCTGTGTTGTGAGGTCAGAGCTCTCTAAAAGTCCAATTAAAAAAAAAGCCAGGATCATTCTTCTTTAAAATATTGTTATGTGCTGCCCATTTTTTTTTTTTCGTTCTCAACTGCTTCTCCGGTTGAATAGACTGTCTCTAGTAAGAAAACATTGTTTCCTCTCTCTGTCTGGATATTTTTTCACCTTGCCAAAATTTCAGCTGGGGTGAAGCCTGTATATTATAATGCTTTGTTATAAAAGCAAAGTAGTTAGGCTAACTGAAGTCCTTTTCTGAAGCCCATGAATCATAGATAGGTTGGGAATTTAATGGTGTTTCTACTGTATCTTCTAGCAGCCTCATTAATTTTTCCACTTGAATTGATTAATTTAACATGTGTTTTCATACTTGAGGAGCTAAGTAGCAATAGAAGCTTTTGCACTTTTTCTACCATGGAAATGCACTTCAAACTGGTAATAGCTCACTGGTAAATGAGCAACATGGTGAACAGTTGAGCAGAGCTAATAGAAAACAAACTCATTACTGAGTCTATAGTCATGCAATTTATACAGAAGCTTAATTTTGTGCTCCTAAGTAATATAAACTCTTTGCAATATAAAATGAGCTGTGTTTTTACATGTCTTACAGCATGATGCTTGGTCACTCTGAAAACCTGTAAATATATAAAATCGGACAGAAATGGGATTTCAGTTAGCTAAGTCTAATACTTCTATTAGCAACTCAAAACACTTGGGACACTTACGTCTTCAGGCTGAGGAGACACTGAGTCATTTGCTTGGAGACAGGTGCTGTTTGTGATCTATTATACTGGGTCACTGCACTCAAGCCAGGTGTTCCTTCTAACGTGTTTGTTGTTGAAGAAAACTGTGAGCCACACTCAGTTCTTTCAAGGAATAAATGTAGGTTTGTACTTTCAGGATGATTCTGGCCCTGAGATGTGTCAGAAGCATCTGTGACCCTGACTTGGAGACAGAAATTAGACTTTAATGAATCTCTTTTTTTCTGCTTTTTAAACTGGCTAAGTACAGGTGGGTAACTCCAAGTACTTGCCTTTGAAGTTTGGGAGAGAAAGGGGAGTTAAGAACTGTGTAACTTAGTATATTGCTAGTGAGTGGATATAAATCTTGAATTATACTGAGGTACAGAAAAATTGAAAAAAATTATTTAGTTTTTCTTTTAGGTTATTTGTATTTTTGATGGAGTATAGATGAAACAGACTGGCACAATGCAAATGGTTTCTGGACTTTTTGAACAGTTTCGATGTATATGGAGGTACACATAGGTACCTCCTATTAAGTTATTAAGAACTACTGTTCTTAATTCAATATGTTCTTCCCCTCTATCTAAATCTGAATTATGCAATCTACTGTAATAAAGTAAATCAGATTATCAGGTTAGTTTTTTATATTTTCCTCAGAAAGCTTCTAAGGTTTTCTATGTCATTAATCAGCTTACTTATTGACACTCACTGGGACATTCTTTACTGATGGCATTGATACCTAAAATTATTCAGGTAAAACAAAGCCAAACCTGATGCAAGGAGTTAGAGAAGAATCTTGTCCATGATAAACGGTGCATTTCACCCTCTGAAAGTGTTGATGGTCCTCAGCATTGATGTCCTACCAGACACACTTCTTATTCCTGTTCCCTCCATTGCTTTTCATTTGTATACCATGACTCAGAGTTGTCAGCCCTGCCTGATAAGCTTGTCATACCAACCATTGCTTTTATTCTCCTAAAAACTGTTATGAGGTTATTGTTGGGGTAACAAAGAACACTGGTAAATATAAATTTTTAAACAAAAGGTGAAGAAGGATGAGGCATTTATGAAGCAAATGCACACTAAATCCTTTTAAATGGTTCTGTAATCTGAGTAATTTGAACTTATTGTCCTTTCAAGGAGGATGGTCTGATATTGGTGGATGGTATTCAGTTAACTCACTCAGCAGGTATACACACAACACTTATTGCAAGGAGTATTCTAGTTTGCAGTGAAAAATGTAAGTGGAAATGCCTTCTTTGCAGAGTTTACATGTTTAATTTTTGTCTGTTAGTGCCAGTAAAGGGTTAGGCAGGCTGAACAACTGATTGGCTAAAAAAATAAATAAAACTCAAGCTCACTTTAAGGCTTTTTCCCAGGTGCTCTTCCTCCCCCCGATAAAGAAAAAGTATCTGGATGTTTATGTTGCTATTGGGAACGTTTGGAACTCTGTGAGTTGATCAATTCTCACTTGAGTGCGTCTATGTAGGTTTAAGACTAGAACTGAGGGCTAGAGTACTCACAGCACTGGAAGTGCATGAGACATTCTGCAGCTTTAACAGCTGAATAGAATATTTAGAGACTCAGCATTCACAGTTCAAAAATTATTTGGGGTTAAATTAGTAAACTGTACTTAAACAATATTTGATTCGCTTCAGCTGCAGTTTCACTTCCAAAATAGTCTGAAAAGGCTCCTCTTGTAAAAGTGGAGACTTCTGTAGAAAAAAGTATAATGACAGTTATCTGTTAAAATGTACCCAGATGAAATTCTGAAAGTCCCTGCTGACAAATAGTCCTTATGTCAGAAAACAGTTTCAGCATTAAAAAAGGTATACTCCTCAGTTAGAAAACAACATTTTTTATTTTTTTAAGAGAGTCATTAGTATCTTTTTTCCTCCAGCTTTCAGACTACCAACTGCAAAAGCAATCGCAAATCTGAAATATGGGACATAGGTGCCTTACTGGACTGAAATTAAGACTGAGAGTCAGCATCCTGCAATCTGAATGACTTCAATTTTTACTTTTTAAAATAGATGTCTACAAAGCATATATTTCACCACTGTATACTGATAATATTTAGTAATGGACCTGGGCCAGGATGCCTAAGTGAGTATTGAGTTGGAAGAGGGCAAAATGGCCTTTAACTCATATAGCCTTCTGTTTTACCTTTACCCAGTATTTGTGCTTCTTGAGGTTGATGGAAAGCAAAGGGAGGTTGCTGGGCAGTGCAATATTTATAGAGCCCACAATACTTTGACACTGTACTTTTAGACCTTTACATCCACAATATCTTGTTCTTGCACATTTACTTTGTAATCCAACATACAATTTCTTAGACACACCATTTTTTGTGTCAGTTACTGTTGGGTAAAGAGTCTCCTTTTTTTATCTTCTCCATGTTTGTAACCATAACACCAAATCTGTTAGATCGAAGATTAACTATTTATTTCCATTTCAATTCCAATGACTGCCTGAACTCTGCCTTATTCTTTTGTGTCATTTCCTATTCAAATGATTACTTGTCTTGCATCTTTCCCTAATATCCTCTGTTCCCACACATTATAATTTGAAAGCATTGTCATTTTCTTACTTCTACCTTGCTGCAAAGGAATTGTCACTGGAATCCCACTCTACTTTTTCACATCCTTTTCTCAAAAGAACTTGCTAGAGAGTCAGGTCAACATGAGCTTATTGGGTTTTTTCAGGTTTTTTTGTTTGTTAGTTTAAATGTACATTTGTTACATGTTACTGGATTCTTTGCTGTTAGGGATAAGGGCCATTTTTGTTTCATTCTGAATTTTACAGTACAGTCTGGGGGTGGGGTCTGAGTATTACCATAGCATAAATGATAACTATGTTGTCCAGTGAGTTTCTGCAGTGTTTCTGCAGGAAGAAGTGCTTATGTCACCTCTTTGCTATGTAGCTGGGTTGTGTGTTGGACTAGTAAAATGAAGTTGGTTGTAACTTTAACTGTTCTTTAAGCACAGCCATTGGGAGAATAATGTTAATACGTAATGAAACTTGAAAAAAACTGATAAGCATAATTTTCTACAAGCAGCAGCACAAGCTCCACGTTGATTTTTTTTCTAAAAGAACTATGCATTTCTAAGCAAATCTTGCTATTCCTGCATACCTTTTTGCTATTCTTATATACCTGTAAATCTTTATTGATCCTATTTATTTGCATATCTTTTTACCTTACTGTCTGATATACCTTCCAACGTAAAAAGCTGCAATATTTGGACTTATTTAAACTTCAAGGGAGGGGAAATGTTCTTAGAGTCCTCCTATCTTTCCACTTGATGCCTACTTTTTTAAATGGCTGTGCAGTAGCAGACTGTTCTGCTGGCATGAAAGGTTTGATAGTGATTCAGAAACAGTAACAGACTGAAATAGCCCAAAGTGAGAACAGGGTTTTAAGGTCACTGTAAATCTGCAAAGGCAGGGCAGAAAGAGAAATGTGAGGGATTTCAAATTTGATAATTCCTCTGAAAGAATTTAAAAAAAAAGAAAAGGGGGGGAGGGGTATGTGGTTTTGAGGTTTTTGTCATGTATCTAATTAAACTGAAATCTTGTTAGGTAGAGGGCATGTTTTGCTCAGCCCAGTGAGCGTGACTGTACTGCAAGTATGATCTTTAGAAAGCTTTTTCAGACACAGGGCAAACAATATGACCTGATCCTATTTTTTGGGAGTTTTTTTATGTGCTAAGCCATCACAGCACAGATCCCAAAAGGAACAGCATACACGTCAGGGCTTCAGGGCCTACCACGATCCTGGTGCAGCACAGTCCTTTGACATCTGTGGTGACCTCGAAAGGAACTGTAGGAACAAGAAGAATAGCTGCACTGCATCAGAGGAGAGTGAGCTGGTGGGAAATGGTGATAACCTCTGAATTGCCTTCCAGTAAATCTCCACTCGGCTGTGAGTAGGAGGACTTCATTTAAAGCTAGAGATACTGACAGCTGCTTTTATATAGGAGAACATCTTTTTTTTTTTTTTTTTTTTTTTTGCAAAGAACACCTTATCAAGTAATTTTCGCTTCCCTTTTGAGTATAGAGCACCAAGGCAGGAGAATGAGATGTTACTTAAACACAAGTAATCAGAAATGGGTTTAGAAATACTTTTAGAATTGGGCATTATATGTCTCCTGTCATTGCTGTAAAACCCTGTCTGAACATGTACTGTTATCTAATTTACCTTAGAAGAAACTGAAGGAACATTCGAATTCTCAATATTTTTTTTCTGCTTGCAAGAGTGCTCACATGGCCCATCCTTGGTAAAATGGCCTGCACAGCCACAGCTGTTACCATAGGAATGGGAGTTCAAGCCTCCAAAACTGTCTGAGAGGGCATGTGCCACAGCTGATGCTAATAAAGGGGATGATAACCATCTGCTGGATTAAACAGTAACCAGGGAGTTACAGAGAGAGTTAGAAATAAGGGTCATGCCAATTTGGAAAGAAATGTATGGGACAAATGAAACTCTGTAACAGGAGAGAGAGCAGTGGGAACAGAGCCAGCAGTTAAAACCAGAGCAGGTGGGTTTGACACTGTTTTACGTTCATCTGCTGGCATCCAAAACTCTGTCTATGCCAGGCAGAGCATCCTCCCTGTCAGCCCCTGGCAGCTGCCTTCATCCAGCTTGGACAGTGACTGTGCAGGTGCAACAGACAGGGACTCACACCTGGGTGTGTGTTTGGTACCTTGTGTGGTGCATTAGTTGTAAGGTGCAGCACAGGTACACATTAAGAACCCACATCTCCTACAGAAGGTATGTGTATTTTCTTTAGAGATTTTTTTAGGTGGTTTATTAGCATTTTGTCTATTAAGAGTGCCTGATCTGTTGTATTGCTGATACTGAACCTGAATGTATATTCCACTGATTACCAGTCCTATTAATGAATCACTAAACCAGTTTGATTGTGATTTGGTTTAAACTAAATAAACTGTGCAGTTTTTCCCTGTCACACCATTAGGTTGTGCGTGTAGATCCACGTGATGTGTAATGCTATTATGAGTTACAGAAGTTGTGTGCCAGTGGGAGAAGAGACAAAGATTGATGATGAAAATATAATCTCACTATTAATACAATGGCATAGGACATTTTCGTGAAGATTTTTGGGCAAAGCAGTGACTAGTTCTAGAATTCTGCAGGCTTTATTGCTATCATTAAAGTCAAGTGTGGCAGCAAGCATGCTGTTAGAACATGCTGAAATTATACTGGTCAGAGATGCTATTTCAGCAGTGGCTAATTAAGCTCCCATTACTAGTCATCATTAGTTCTTTATGGAATATAGAGACTTCCTCAGATCTGTCTTGCTAACACAAAATGGCTTTCAAACCTTGTTCTCAAAATTACTCAGCTTTGAACAAACACTCTTAATTTTGATATTAAGCCTCCACATTGAGTAAGGAATGAATAAAAACTTGATTGACTTATTCTAACCTCATACTGACTCTCTGCAGGAGTTTTAGACAAGATAACTTCCTGAGGCCCCTTCCAACCTGTAGTTTCCTATGATCTTATATGTTGGCATGCAATTTTGCTCATATAGGGAATATGTGGTGATATTTTGGCTGTCTGGTTGAGTCCACAACAATATTTGAGTGCAGTAACACCAGTTCTCAAAGCAATAGCTCTGCTTCCTTAGATAAAATCCAGCTGTCTTTGGCTGCATAACTACTTGGATGTTTCTGCCTTTCTTACAAGTAGGAGGTAAGGGTACTCTAGAGATGGCTTATTTTCTGCCTGCCTTGGAGGTCCTGAGGCACAGTTTGCCTATGCACTCTGTTTTGTTAGAGGCTGGAGATGACTAAACAAAGGTAGACACTGTTAAAGACATTAGTTTTGAATTGATAGCCCATGGTAGAGGTGAGGAAAGGAAGAAAGATTCACTTCCTGATTTTATTTCCATTTGATTAGGGTAAGTTTAATCAATGGCTTGAGAAGATCACAAACACAAGACTGGAAAGGACTGAATCTGGTCCCTTGCTTTGTGATTGAAGATTATTTCTTTGTATAGAACTACATTATGCCTATACAAATATTGCTTGGAAGTTTTACTAGGCTAGGTGAGTCTTCTAATTTTCAGCTTAAATTCATTCATAAGAGTTTTATGTCTATCTGTTTTTGTGTGCTGATGTTATCTTTTAGCTTAAAGAGTTTTAGCATTGCCTGTATTTATAGAGAGCAGGCAGGAAACTTATGGTAACATTTCAATTCCAGTTTTGGTTCAGCTGTACCTGAAAATATCTCTGACAGTGTTTCAAGCACATAACTATTTGGCAAGTGGTTTAATAACCCAAAAGCAGTTTGACAAGACTGGAAGCAGCTTGAGCTTCATGATATCAGAAGATACAACATTTAAAATTGGATAAATTATAGCACCCATGTCTGCAGCATGGATTTTTACAGCTAATTGTTTTGAGCCACTGTCTCTGGGTTGGAATCCAAGCCTCCTAGCACTCTGTCTCAATGTTCTTCCAGCTCTCTGAACTTCCTGCAGCAGTGCCACTGGTAAAAAGCAGTTAGAAATGCTGCTGTGACAGAGAAGGTTAAACCAGCTGAAGTTCCTCACCACTGTAAGTTGCTGCAAGTTTTGCATCCAGCAGCCTGCAGGTACAGAAGTATATAAATACAAGTACCTATAGTCGTGTGGTAAAATTGGTGCAGAGAGAAAAGAGGGACTGTCCTGGTGCTGTTAGAGCACATCTAACAGCAGCAGCACAGTGTTCTGCACAACAGAACAAATATAGAACTATAGATTTGGGCAGTGGAGGTCTGTGAGGAGCTCTTTCTTGGAGCTCAGCTTTGGCAGGTGCAAAAAGCATCTTTGAAGTGGTCAGGTGTGCACCAGTAGCTGCAAAGTGGATGCAGATCGATCATCACATGGAGCAGGGTGAGAGTTCATTCTCCATATATGAGTTGTTTGTCTAGGAAAGGAGGAGGGAAAGGAGGAGATGTTATGCTCTTTCAAGAGTTCTTGTAGGTAAAACAGCTAAATGCCAGTTTTCACTAAGACCATGTCTTGGAAAACACAGCCCAGGTTAAAAAAAAAATAATTCCAGCTACATTTTAAGAAGAGAAGAAACTTTAACTGCTTTGAGTGCTTTAGAATTCAGGCTTGATTTGAGATCTGTTCTGTAGACACACTAACTTTTATCCTATAGCAGTACACTAACTAAGCCAGTGCTTTTAAGGATATATAATGTGTTTTTTTGGGAGTATATACGAGATTGATCTGTGTATACTCCATGCCAGTCAGACATCACCACAATGGGGTATCTGGTCTGCAGCTATTTTATGTCCATCTTCTGTGAGCACTTTGTACTATCACATTTCCTCCCCCTTTAATTCTCAACCTGAAATAATTCTCTTCACGTGATATATATTTCCAATGGAGTGCACTTACATTTCATGAAACTATTAATAAGACTATTGCTTGCATGAATCCATGAGAAATTTTCTTTTAGCCCAGTTCGCCATATAGTTCTTTTTGCATAATCTTTATATTTCTCTTTGGAAAGTTCATTATCTATTTTACAATTCCTTCACGTCTTCTTCATCTTATCGTTTCTCATATGATACTGAAACAAGTGCTTCAACATCACCTAGATTTATTTAATCAAGAATTTGATCAATTACGTTTCCTTTGCTCTGGGTAGTTGGTTATCTTATATAAGAAACAGTGAGTGACCAGAAAGTCACTTTGTATTTTTATCTGTGTTTTTATTTTGATTTTCTTCAACGTAGATCTTGAATTCTATGTGTAGATAAGTTCATTTTTACACACGTTTAACATGAATTTCTTTTCTAAGTAAGCATACAACACACAAGGAATCATGAAATAATTTATTTATACAACTTCTTTTAGATACCAAAAAAATAACCTTACGTGAGTATGTAGGGGATAAATCTGAAAAAAAAAAATTAAAAAAAAATAAAAAGAAGTATGATGTAAAAACAAGCAGACCACAGAGAAGGAATGTGTCAGCCTAAATTGCCAGGCGTTTATTTATTTATTCATTTAGCAAGGTTTAGAGAGCGGACAAAAAAAAAAGAGAAACGTGTGTTGCAAGAGGTTTAGGGGAAGTGACTGCTGAAATCAGAGTATAAATGTTTTGCAAGGTCAGTCTCTGGAGCAGTTAGTGAGTAAAACAGGAGTGGAAATAACACAGAGTAATCAAAAAAAAAGTAGGCTACAATACTGAATGTGTTTGAGTTTCTGAATCTCTAGAATGTCATTCCTGGGCTATGCAGCTCTGCTCTTGTGTTGGATGTATTGTACTGCAGAAAGAGGTAAGCTTTAATATGGAAAACTATCAAACCCCTTTTTTAAAGTGTATGTGAAGATGGTAATTAAAGCAATATGTAAAGGCCTTTTTTAATGAACTTCTGACAAAAGTAATTGAGATTTTTCTGGCAGTATTTATCATCTTTAGTATTTAATATCCTGTCATAAGTATTATTTCACCTATTTAATTGGATAAATACTGCTGTTATTGATCTGATGCCCAACTTTTGATAGTAGATTAAAATAGAAAATAGTCCATAAATGTGCATTTAATTATGTCTGGAATAATCTGTGAGAAGATCTGAGAAAGATGAATAATTACTAAATATACTGAAAATTTTATAAATATCTATTGACTGACAGATTATGGTTTTAGTTTATGAAATGAGGTAAATGTATTCAGGTTTGCTTTTGTACATGTTTAAAGAAGTACCTAGTATTCTGTGTAAGTTTTCTGTTTCTCTGTTCAATATATTGTTCTTTATTTGTGTTTATATTGCTTCATGTATGCTTAGTCATTTACTATTTTTTGCTTTCAGTCTGGATTTCTTTGCACAGACTGTTGAGGAAAGGGTGCTGTGTGGCTTTGAGCTGGTGTGTCTTTGCTTGGTTCAGGTTGTTTTTAATTTTAGGTGAAGATTATGAAGACCTTATTAATCAAAACAATCCAGTGGATTTTACTTTGAAAAACTGAAAAAAAATCAGGAAATTAAAGGAATGTCTTATCTTAATTAAATATCCTTATAATGAATACTGCCTCAAAGCAACTAATAAAGTCTAATTTATTTGCAAAGAAGTCCAGAAAAGTCCTGGAATTTGAACTGAGAGTTTGTCTGAATTTGCAGTTTTCACAGTGCTTTCTTTAGGTCGGAGAGGTTGCAAAGGAATGTGAATGTAGCAAAATTTTATTTATCCAGGACAACTATTACCATGGGTCATGCAGGATTCTCAGTTCGAGCTTCATATTGAAAGTCTGTGTGAGTTCTGAGAACTGGGTTTTTGCCCAGGGACTGAAAAACACTTTTACTAGGATTTGTAGTTTGTGCTTGACTTTGTGGAAGTTGCTGCCACCACAATGATGGCAAGAAAGCAGCTTGAGCTGTTGCTAACTGAGGTCAAGTCACTTGTAAATGCTGCAGGAATTATTCCAGATCTCCTAGTTTCTCACTAAAGGATTTGAATAAAAGCTATAAATTCAGTACATGCTTTCTAATATAGAAATAAAACTCTTCTAGTATTGGTGAGTGCATGATGTAACTCATATAGTTTTGGAGTACATCCTGTCAGTATTTCTTCATCTCAAGCTACTAAGAAACTGCATCTAAAAAAATCTAATATGTATATATGTTCTGACACTTGATGGTAACACATACCATCAATATCAGGGCAGGAGTGGGAAAGAACAGTCAGAGAGTTGATATAAAACCCAGGAGCAAAGATGTCATAATAATGATGAGAAACTAAGGGATTATCTTTCATGTTTGGGTTTTTGTTTTAAATATAAACAAGGAGAAGGTAAGAGGCCCCGTTCTGCACAACAGGCAATAAAAATATAATACAACTCAGAGGTAAAGGTGGAACTCAGTAGAGCAGCTCTCCCTGTACTCAATAGCCTGTTATTTAAATCATAGCTTTCAGTGTGTTTTCTCAGCTTGCAAACTGAAAGGGCTAATTCAAAAGAGGTCTAATGAAAAATATGTGGAATTAGAAGAATTCCTTTTCTCATTATTACAAAGAACTTTTTTTTTTGTAAAGTAACCATTTTTAACACATTTGAAAGACAGAACTAGCTAGAAGATTCCTCTTCATTTCGCTTACTCCTGAATTTGGCAAAAATGTTAGAAAGTAAATGTATCTTAATCTTGCTAAGAAAAGTATAAGTCCCTTCTACATTTTTTTATGATAGGGTAGTACCCCCTGCTGCACAGAAGTAATAATTTTCATTCAGATTTGATTATCCATAGGAGGGAGCATACTTATTAAAGTAACTGCAAAAAATGTGAATGTGTGGGCACACTCTTCCTTTAGCACCTCTGTAGTATTGCCAAAGCTTGTCTAACTCTTCTGGCTACTTAAACCAGCCAAACTAAAGCTATTAGATGTCACAATTAATGTTATTTTCTTCATATTTTCAAAATGCCATACAGAACACTTAAAATTACACAGTTTTTCCTTGTAACAGATATTTTTTTCCTGATTTTTCAACAATTTTATGAAATTATGCCTGTAATTTGGTAGTCTCTCCCCTGACTGAAATACAAACGGTGAGTGCTCAAGGGTATGTCTTTGTAAAACTCAAGTAAAATTCACTTTCCACACTCTTATGTGGAAGAGTGAGTATTTATCCTGCTCACTTTGCATTAGAAATCCAAGGTACCTAATCTGTGGCTGTGATCTCTGCAGTGTAGTTCAGGAAGCTCTAACTCCACATCCCTCACATGAGGAAAGATCCTGAATATTTTTCCTGTAGTCCTATTTTCAGGCAGCCCCTGGACAACCCGTATTAAAGCTTCAGTGACAGTACTGCTGCTTTCTCACATGGAATTCTGTGCCAGGTCCCTGCTGAGTAATGAGTGTACTCACTAAGGAATTTCCTTCCCTAGTGGATATTTCTTCTCCCAGTTATTTTCCAGACAGAGATTTCATTTCTTTTCCAAAGCTTCATTTTTATTCTTAATGAATTCTCACCTTTCATGTTCAGATGTAAAACAGACTTTATTGCATCTAATTAGCTAGAGTGTTCAGACTCTGTTAATCTGGGTAAAGCTTCAGCCTTCAAAACGAGTACATTTTAGTCACCCAGGCACTGAAAATTAGTCACTGAAATGAGTTCAATTATTATAAACCACGAAAAAATTGTTTCTTAACAAAATCATTTAGTCTTTCGTTAACAGCTTCCCAACATTTGTTTCCTTCCGCTTTAGTCTGACTTTTCTCATGCTCAAGCTGTTGAGGAACTTCTTAATAAAATTAATTCGGGCTCATTTGTTGTAATCCATAATCTCATGGACAAGAGGAAATAAGTTTTGGAATATCAAGTGATCTGAGCCTGGAGAGAAAGTTTAGGCAATGTAAAGGTGAGAGGAGATTTGACAGAATTTGATCAAATCATGCATGAAATTAGTGTCAGTAAAGATGGTGGTGGCTGGAGAAGAAAATAGTTTGAAAGGAAACTCTACAGAGTGCAGGGAGTTGTTCTCTGTGGTAATGGAAGGACAGGCATGGAGCAGCTCCTGCAGATGGAAGGGTAGGAGGTGTCTGTGGTTAGAAACAGGGCACTAATCTCATCTCAGTCTTTGTAACTAAAATCTGTTTCATGAATCATCACTGTCCCGTGTAGTTTCTTGGCCCTTACTTGACTCTTTTCATGTCCTTCTAAAGGTCTGTTCATATTTCTACAAAATGTGAATTCTTGCTAGTTTCCTACTTTGTGCTGATTAAGTAGAAAACATATGTTGGTTTGATCACAAATGTCTTCAGGTTTTCTTGTTTTGCTTTGTTTTCTTGATATGTTTCCTATTGTAAAATTATTTTGGTGTTTGTAGCATGTGCTTCAGTCACCAATATCTTTCTTTCAAATTTTTAGCTTGTGAAGAACCTCCTCCTAGGAGGGTTAAGGAAGTGCCTACTAAAAGATGGGACAAACCTCCCTATCCACATGGTACTGAAGTAACCTACAGTTGTCGGCCTGGATATATAAAACTTGGACGAATTATATTTGAATGTATAGATGGAGTATGGAAGCAGAAGCCTCCAGTGGCAGAATGCAGAAGTAAGTATTTATTCAAAATACATGCAAACATTTGACCTGACAGATCACATTCCTTGCCGGTGATACCACAATGAAATTGCCATTGTGTCTTTACCTGTAACCTACTTGTTTCTGCAATCTTTAAAATAGCATCCTAAAAAGTCAATATGCATAAAAAGACATTTTTTGAAGTTCCTTTTCTTCAGATCAAAGGGGTTTTTTTCTTTTTACAGATCTTACTCTAGGCCAGTCTTATTAATCCAACTTATGTTATTAAGATCAGTTATTAATTTCTTAAAATGTTACTTCCAAAATTCTACTATGTGTCTAATGCAGATGAAATTTACAGTCTAAGCAGAATAAAGCACTAAGCAGCTTCTGAATGTAAGTCAGGAGACAGTTTATTCAACTAGTTCTATGAAAGATATAATTTCTTGGAAGTGGGGTATTATTTTTCCCTGCCTTTTCCTTTAATCTGTAATTCACAATTCGGATGAGAGCTGCTATTTATTATCTCTAGTATACTGTGTTAAGAGTTTAGAAGTATCTCACAACCTTGTACAGAATTCATTAGTAAAGAAATTGAAGTTTATTATCGTTAGTCAGGAGATACTTCTTTTCTGTAATAATGAGTTTTAAACACAAAGAGATTTTAGAAACATAAGGGGGTTTTCTTGCATGTCTAACATACAAAATTTTTACTAGTAGAATATAAATATTTGGGCTGATAATATAAATTTCAGTCATGATTAAGAATTAATCAAGTTGCTACTAGCTTTTTTCAATATTTTTTATTTATCACCGTCTCAGTAACTACTCAGTGAACACGGACCTATACAAAATTCGGTGTAGGTTTAAATACCTTGTTTTAGCAAATACTGCCACCCAGTGAGCAGCTACTGCCACCGGCAAGGAGTGCGTGGAAAGAGAGAAGGGATGCTCTGCCACAGGCTGAGGGAACATGTTCCCTTCGCAGGATAGGCCACACTGGACAGTAAAATTGATCATGAGTTTTCCATTTTTTCTGAATTCCACTTTAGTGGGTTTAGTGCCTAAACCTTAAACACCTCTTGGTTGGGAAAAAACAAGGGTGTTGATATGCCCCAAGAAATGAAATTGCCTTGGTCGACAAGGATCAGGAAAGACTTCTGAGGAGGGTTGTCAGCTTTTAGCTGTGCAGTTTGTATTTCAGTCTATATTATGTCATCAAAAAGGGGTGAATGAAAGGGAATGGTATGTTCATCTTTGCCATTCCTCTGGGAATCCAGAGCAAATAGGAAAATCCTGTGGGGAACTTTGAGCAAAAAGCACTAAGGACCAAAATATTCCTGTGGCTTTAGATCACCCCTCTTTACGCAACAAAATCCCCATCAGACTGAGAAGATTTCATTTCCAATCATGGATGGATTCTCTAGTAGAAGCTTTGGACCGGTTTGTGTCACAAAGTGCATGAAAAGTTACCATGAATTTGTCATAAAACTTAAGATGAGCTCAGTGTTTTTAAAGGAATAAAACCTGCTGATTTGTGGTTTAGTTTTTAAGTGAACAGATGCATAGTCCAAAGTTCTCATTGAAAACAGTGATAAAAAGGTGGGTGTTAAACTAATGCTGAGCATTTTTGAAAGGCCTGTACTCACTACTAATTACTGGGAAAATGTTGTCTTTCACATTTTCACATTCCTGTGTATGATGTAAGTAAGGGTTTTTTTCCTTATTCTTTTTTATTTTTTTCCAGATAAGCCTTGTGGGCATCCTGGAGATACTGACTTTGGTTTCTTTGAACTGACCAGTGGAACTGAATTTGTATTTGGTGCCAGAGTTGAGTACAGATGTAATGATGGGTAATACTTGTATAATTCAATGTATCAAAATTAATATAAGGTGTTAATTATAGTCGGTTGTAGAATTGTTCTCTGTAATACAGCATTAAAACATCTTACTAATATTTAATGGTTGTTTATTGCCTAATTGGAATCTGTGCTGTCAGTAGGCAGCCAGGATGCAGTTATGCAGGATGCAGTTATGTTAGACAAGTCATTAGGCCATACAACAGGGTGTCCTCTTCAGAAGCACAACTCATCAGTCCTGCTCCAATCATTTTTTGCATTACATGGTAAAATGTACTGCTTTTGCAGGTTTTATATTAGTGGAATCTAGTCTAGGTTCCACAAAGAGAGTTTAAAAATCAATATTCTCCTTAATCCTTATTGTTGTTTCAAACCAAGCAGAAGCCATGGTATTGTGGCTGTGTTGCCCTCAAAGCTAAGATCAAACTACCTCATCAAAACATGACACGTATGGTTGGGATTGAGTCATACATGGATGCTGTCATATGGCTTTCAGTCATATTAGAACAGAGAGGCAACTACTGCTACTGACCATGCAAATTACCCCCAGGTTATTTTTTATGTAGCCAAAGCTTCCTGTCTCTGTAATGAAGAAGCCTGCTTAGTAATTCCCTCCTACTTTCTGATTTTATTTTATATTTTCTCATATGCAATTAAAAGAAAACAAATAAGAAACATACACATACAACCTTCTTGGTTTTGTCACATTTTGGTTATTCTTTGTTGGAACATCTGAAATCTACTTCCTTTTCTTCAAAACTATCAGCACTGTTGTTTCTGTCACATAATGAAACTGTATTTTTGCATTGTTTACTTTTTATTCGGTAAGATACCAGATGCTCAGCCAAAGAAATTACCGTGAGTGTCAGGCAGATGGATGGAGCAATGACATCCCTCACTGTGAAGGTAAGTGGAGTTTGACATTTACTTCTCTATCAGAGTGCCTTTTTATCTCTCTGATACTATCTAGAACTAGTCTGTTATCAGTTTGCTGGTATTCATTCACATGTGTTTACATTCAAGTTTAATGAATTTAATAAGTTTAATGAGTTCAATTTCATGTTTTAAATTCAAGTTAGGCAGCAGTGAAACTCTTGTAATGGCTGCTCAGCCATTTTAGCCCAATAAGCTTTTGTTAAAAACCATTCCCAAAATGGAGTCCTGTCACTTCCATACTGGCTTAAAGCTCTGCCTCACCCAAAAAGCCCTGACAGAGTGGCTGCTTGCACAACATGGTTGCAAAAGATTGTTGGGATGCTGTGCTTCAAACAAATGTGAAGCTGCCTGTGTTTCTGGCTAGGTTCCTCCCCCAAACTTGTGAATATCCTAACCATTAGGATTTTGTTCCAAGTTCCTCTCCCCATTATCATACTGTGGAAGATGTTCAATCAGTAAGAGTGAGAGCAAGGGAGAGTTGGATATCAAGAGTCAATAGACTGGATGGCTCAGATGGTGCTGCCCTATTTTGGAAAACTTTTCACCACTTTTAAACATGTGTGATCATGAAAATAAGGTTCCTTTCTTCCAAGAGATAATTTTGAACTGGTATTTTAACATCTGTGGGCAGCAATGACATTTTTCTTAGGTTAAGCATCTGATGTCAGGAAAGGGTCTCTAAGTAAAGAACCATAAATGGAAGTAGATATCTTTGTCTTGTCTAGAGTTTATTTTCTGTGTTTTGACTTTTTCTTGAGTTTAGATACTTCACATTTAGTTTGCTGGATTTTGAGCACCCTCAAACTCAGGCATACAGGTCTGTCTGCTCAGTATAGAGTAAGGGGGTTTTGTCACATGTCACCAAGATTTTGTTAAATATCAAAGTCCTCCTAAGATACATATTTCTTTCATGGTTGAGTTTTCATTGAAATATGATTGCCTATGAAAGACAGTATTTGCATCATGTCCTAAATGTGAGGAACCTAGAAGACAGAATATGAGCTCATAGAAAGGGCAGGTGACTTGTAAGATGGTGATTGTCAGAGAGAAGTGGGAGCTTTGGTAGACAAAACACAAGCTACTTTTGTACCTGCTTGGTGTCTATGTGAACATTTAAGAATGAGCTTTGACAGTAATTTCCCCCCCTTAATGGGATATATTTGATGACTTATGTTAATTCTTCCTTTTTCTGCAGGTACAAAATTGGGAGATACAAGAGTTCTAAATTAAATGGCTGGCACTGTGTTTGTTTACTTTAGTAATATAATTGTTCTGATATCCTTAATTAGGTTTTTAGTTAATAGTTGAACTGTTGCAGTCAGCCTGTAATGCAGCATTTTTCCAGATATCTGTCTATAGCAAATTCAGTTTGGCACAGCTCTAAACTAAGTCAACCAAATTTGACATTTTAATGGCCTTATGTGTCAGTCAAGGCTCATCTAACCATCCACAGAATGCATAGGGTCATAAGGTAATTGAGATTGGGTGTGAGGCCTCAGAAGATCACCTAGTTCAGTGGGTGCTCTGTCTTTAACCTTCAAGGGCAGAGAAGAGGATGATGAGATCCAGTCTACAAGCTTCTTCCTATGTCAGTCTGTCTTTTTGTTTAGGGGTTTGTGTTATATCTGCTGCAAATGGGGTCTGAATACATTGCTAGAGTGTATATTTTAACGTTTTTGTGTGTCAATTTATTTTACAGAACAGACTGCAAAATTGCTTTTTTTCCCATTTCCTTTTGTTTTATTTTTTCCAGTGGTGAAGTGTTTACCTGTACAAGCACCAGAAAATGGAAGAATAATTACAACTGGTGTATTTGAGCTAGACCAAGAATATGCCTTTGGCCAGGTTGTGAATTTTGAATGTAATCCAAATCACAAGCTTGTTGGAGCTAAAGAAATAATTTGCTTATCTAGTGGAAAATGGAGTAACGATGTGCCTCAGTGCCAAGGTAAAAAGGACACTACTTACAATGGGTAATTAAGAAGGCTTATTCTCAGAGACTCCTAAGGACTGGTTACCATATGGGAAGCGACAAAGTTTTCACTTTATTTCACAGTAATTAAGCATAGTTTGTCTGTAAACAATCTCCATTGCATACATGAAGAAGCAGCAGGATAAGGAAGAGAAATATAATAGTATTGGATGCTAATATAATCATAATAGACCATCTGTTTGTTCCACATTTTTGTTACAAGCTGTATGTTTTGCCAGGTTGCAGTCAAATTCTTTGAAAATAACTTTGGTGTGTCTACCATAGATTCAATCACTTCAATGTTAATTTAACCGATGTAATTAGAAAGAATTTTGAATCTATGTGAATCAAATTTAATAAACAAGTAGGGGGTTAATTCTTAGGGTATATAGAATACAAAGAAATCATGATGGATTTTTCTCTCTTCACACACTAATGTGTTTTGACAAGTTAGAAGGTTCATGTTTACTTTTTACAGAACCACAGAATCACAGAATCTGTGAGGTTGGCTAGGGCAAATTGCTCAAAACCATGTTCAGCCAACTTTTGAATATCTCCAAAGATGGGAACTCCACAGCCTCCCAGGGTAACCTATTACAGTGTTTGAACACTGCAGTAAAAACGTTTAAGTGGTATTTCCTGTATTTCAAGTCATGCCCGTATTTCAATACCTTGCCTACTCTAATATTATTTCTGGTTGCCAGTGAGAAAGGTCTGGCTTCATCACCTTTACTTTTGCCTGCCCCACCAGAATCTGGAATTTACACATATAGAAAAACCATCCCTTCCTTCCCAGACCATCCTTTCTCTAGACTCTCTTAAACCTCTTTTTTTCTGTCAGTTTTTTCTAATTCCTTAATTATCTTCATGTCTCTTGATTGGATCTGCTCCAGTCCATATGTTTCCTCTTTTGGGGAGTTCAGACCTGGACACATGTAGAGGGGAAGGATCACCTCTTTTGATGTACTGGCAACACTCTTGCCAGTGGAGCCCAGGATGCTGTTTTCTTTGTTTGCTGCAAAGGCACTTTGCTGACCCCCTCTTCAACTTGTCTGTCTAGATGTTTTTTTCTGCAAAACTACTTTTCAGCTTGTACTGGTGGATGGGGTTATTCCTCCCAGTTTGAGGACAGAGATTGTATGGGATTGGATTGTTGGTGTGTAAGCATGAATCCCATGAAGATTATGGTAACAAGCACTTAAATTCTCAGACCATCAAGTTTCTCGATTATTTATATGTTATCTGATCAGGAAGTGGGTGTTTAGAAGAGCAGAGTACGTATGTCAGGATGGCAGATATATAAATGCTTTGTTCACAATTTCAGTGCTGCATTTTGCTGCTTTGAAATCCCCATTTACTGTTATTTATACAGCAAAAAGCAGGATTAAACATATGTA
>WEIV01027926.1:230070-244858 GCA_013390005.1 Calyptomena viridis | reverse complement strand
TAAAGTCACTCCAAGACAGAAATGAAGAAGCCTCCTTTGAACTTGAGGATGTCTCAGCCCATTTTGTCCTAGTGGCATCTTTTCAAGAACCCTTTTTCATTCCTCCTTTGGTGTGATGATGTTCACAGAATTTCTTTAACCTTTGGCTTCTCAAAGCAATGAGTGACTAAAATATTTGTGTGTTAGTTTGTATGCTGCTTGCAAAAAGCAAGTGTCTGCCCCAGAAGCAGGAAGTATTTTCAAAACATGTAGTTCAGTATTTTAATTTTTTGAAAAAGTTGATGTTACATAGAAATACATTATTTAGAAGAAGTCTTAGAACGCAAATGTTAGTCTACAATTTATATGCTGATTTGATTTAGAGTATGAGTAGAGAAGAGGAAATAAGAAAACCTAATGATTTTGACAGATTATCTTGTAAGCCCCTTCCCTTCTATCCTGTGTGATTTCTGGAGCAGCATTCAGTTTTGAATGTAACAAACTTTTCAGAACAAGCCTTTCTGTAGCACATTATTAGAAAAATTTTGCCAAAAGCATAGAAAAACATAGAGTTCTGAGAAATTTCATTTTAAAGGGAAAGGATCAAAACCCCGTTCTCCTGCTCTTCACCTCTTCCCCTCCCCAGTCTGTGAGGAATTCAGCTGGAGAAATTCCCTGCTGTGTTTAGAACAAACATTCAGAATGTTTGCTATCACTAAAATTGATGCCTTTATATTTTTGTTGCTGGAGTTTACCTGTCAGGGTCAAGGTGCTGTAGTTGACCCCATAATAATACCAATAATGAAGCAAATTTCACAACAGTGAAGTGGCAATCTCAAAGGGCAGATTACTGGCCTCACATCCAGAATCACTGTGTGTTTGTAAAAGACCTGAATAAAATGTTTTAGTCAGCTGATTGATAATTCACTCACTCTTTGAAAGACAGTGCAGTTTCTGAAATCTAATCTACTGACCTTCCTTTCTACTATTTCTTTTTTTTTTTTTTTAACTAAATTAGCTTTCAAGAAAGAAACACCATTATCTTTAGTGTGGCACTTGCATTTTCAAAGTACTGTGCAGGATCTGGGATGTTCACACAGCAAACAAGTGTTAGTGCTGTTCTCCTGATGGCCTGGAGTTGGTGAAATGATAGACTTGTCTGCTACTGAAAACACAAGTCTGGGTCAGCAGGCAGTGGAGATAGGTCTGTGGTGGAATAGTTTGTAGGTGTGTTTGGGGGAAGAGATCTCTAGATCCTGCCCTTCTAAAGGTTATCATTGGTGTCTTGCCTAGCACTTCCTAATTTTTTTATAGAATCACAGAATGGTTTGGGTTCTAAAGGACCTTAAAGATCATCTAGTTCCAGCCCCCTGCCATGGGCAGGGACTTGTTCCACTGTCCCAGGTTGCTCAAAACCCAATCCAACCTGGCCTTGGACACTTGCAGGGCCAGCTGGTGACACTGCTTTGCATGCAGCTCAGGGTGTGCTTGGCTTTCTGGGCTGCCAGTGCACAGGGCTGGGCTGTGTTGAGCTTCTCCTCCACCACAGCACCCAAATCCTCCTGCTGCCCAGAGAGAATGGATTTGTGCTTGGCATTGCCCTAACCCGGGTGCAGGACTTGGCGTTGTTGAACTTCATGGTGTCATGGGAAAAGTTGCCAAACTTTTCAGCAAAAATTATGAAAATACGCGTTGGGTTGGGGTTGCATCACTGTTTATAGATTAGGTGTCAGATGTTCAGCACACTGGGTCTGACTGGGGCTCAGGACCTCAGGCAGATCTGGCCCCCCCCTAATTTTACTTGGCACCAATATGTATTCCCTGCTTTGGAATCCACTCTATCCACTACACACTGAGGATATTATCCTTCTACGACCTGAATCTTGATCTGTATGCCTGTCTTCTCACTGGCACATCTTCAGGACAATACTCAGGAGTTTCCAAATGTGCTTGGAAATTGGTCTTAACCTGAGTAATGGCACTGTGCTTGTGTTAACTCAGCAGGCACAAACCACTTTTGTGCTGGTCTCTCCTTTCCCTAGTTCCTTTATATCAAGTGCTATAATGCAGGGCAGGACTTGGCTCCTGGTGCAAAGTAGGACTCTTTTGTTGGAACTGAAGTCAACAGCACTTCCTTTCCCAGAACTGTGAAGAGAAACGTCTTTTAGTTCAGGGGGCCTTGAAATGCAGAAACCTTTGTTTCCAGTGCCTCAGAGGGCTGTTGGCCAAGTTTAACAGCAGGTAATCTATGCACCAGTGGGCATTGCTGCATCAGAGAGCATTTCTTTGCTCTGTAGGACGAGTCACCAGGAGGCTAGAAGTGTATTAAATCAATCCAGCAAAACAAAAACAGAGCAATTCCACGTCAGTTGACTGACAGTCACACAGGCTTTGACTCAAACCCCATTAACTTGGGAGAAAGCTTTCAATCACATTCATTTTGGCTTTAGATAAGTCCCACAGAGAGATAACTAGTGCACTATTGCCATAGGGAAGCTCCGTTTTTAATAACACTAAACAGAATGATTCTTTTGTATTGTCAGAGAATGCTGAACTCAAATAGATAATGTAGCTTCTCAGTGCATCCTTTGAAGCCTGATAAGTATTTAATTGTGATTTTGGAAGAGGGAAGGTGAGGAACAGAGAGTTGGAGTATTTTGCCCAGATTCATGCTGACACAGTGGCAGCACTGGAGAGTCTAGTAAAGAGTCAGAAAAATTAGATATGGGAAAGACACAGACTTATAACTACAAGAATTCAGTGAACAGTGAGGTTTATTTTACAGATATTGACATTTTCACAAGAAACAATAGCACAGTGTGCACGGGCCCTGAGTAACCATGTGGCCCTCATGTTGTAAATCTTCTCCTTCCTCTTTCTATGCAGTTTTGTAACATCTTTTGTTATTTTGGGGTTGAATTATTCCCCAGTCCTCTAATTTTAAGTGCCACATTACATTCTTTTGTTCTGACTTCACCTTCATTTTCTGGGTTTATGGATTTTACTGCAACATTTTTTACAGTCCTTCTTTTAAAAAAATGCCATTAGAAAACTGCATATTATTTGCTCCTAAGTGCTTTCAATCTGAGAAAAAAAAATACTAAAAATATAATACTTAGAATGATTTAAATTCTTCACTGGTAAATAGTTTAATTACACATCTTTGTGCTTTCCTGTGCTCTAGGCACGGAACTGTTGCTAATTTGTCCAGAGCAGTTGGTAATCCTTTCAAGTCCTTTTGACACATTGATTTTGTGTAACTTTATTAATACTAAAATTAATTAAACAGCTGACCGCAAATCATGCTGATGGTTGCATTTCTTGACTTAGGCATAATTAGCATTTTCACATGATTTCTTAGCTGCAGTCTTTTGTGTTGGTGTATGTGCTGTCACACAAATTTAGTATCTGAAATTGTTTTGCCTATGCATGTTCATGCTTATGCATAAACTTAAGCTTAGGCTTAAAAAGAATATAATTGATTTAACACTCATTCAATGCCCGTGAATGGAGCTGCCCATCTAAAGAAGCAGCAAGGACAAGCCATGTCACCTGGTCGGTATTTGTCCTGAGCTCTCTTGTTGCAGGATTTCTCTTTGGTTCAATAGGACTAAATCCATTTTTATGACCCAGGAATCCTTGATTGCTAAATCTAGCAATTACAGTGGGGTGAGGGTTGGAAAGACAGCCACCACACTGGTTTCTTAGTGGGAACAAGATACCTCAGAAATATGCAGTAGCTACAGGATCAGTGTCAGTGGCTGGAAGCAAAAAGCTGCTCATGTTTTAGTCATCTGCTTCCACAGCGAGTGTGAATGCTTTGAGTTTAACTTGCTTTTGGGAAAGAGTTTACTCAATCAAGTCCTGATCTTCTTTGGAGCTCTAACAGCCAGGGTTTGTCATCTTCTTTGTCCAAACAAGTAAAAAATTTCCCAATCTGTATTCTGTTTCTAGAAACCATTTGTAACAAACTCTTTGTTCTTCAGACACAGCACTGAGCTCTCCTACTAAATCAGGGAAGCAACTGAATCGCAGGGAAGGGCATCAGGCTCACCACTCCTCCTCAAGGCAGGCTCTGTGCACCCTGAAACATTTTTTGTCTTATCTGTTCTTAAAAACCCCCAAATACCTTAATCCCCTTTGTGTGTGTATGTCTCTTCCTCAGCCATTTAGAAAGGTTTGCTTAATGGCTTCCTTAAGTCTCCCTTGCCACAATTTAAGCTTGTCACCTCTTGTCATCTTCTCAGTGAACACAGAGAATGCTTTGACATTTCTATTTGCAGTCCCTTTTAATATTTGAAATATCTTTTCATGAATATGCTTTATTCTTCTCGTCTGAAGCCTGAAAGTCTATTTTTAGTTTATGTCTGAACACTACAACAATACTCTAAGTGGATTTTCTTCACAACTTCACGTTGTCTCTTCAGAAAATTCTGGATCTTTGTGCCCAGACTTTTGGTGTCCTGCAGAATTTTTTTTTTTTTTTCACATTGAGATGTGAGATTGTTGTTGTGTGTCAAGGAAGATGCTCTAAATAATAGTCCCAGGTAAGAGGAGGTGGAATATGTGTAAGGTTGGCAAGTTAGACAGGTAGATGTGGCCTAAACCTCCCAGATGGTTTCTCAGTGTTGTAGGTTGTGTTCATGTCTGGTTCCAGAGGCTGGTTAGCCAGGCCCAACACTGACCATGCTGGGTAGGGGTCTGTGTCCTCTTTTTCTGCCCAAACATATTGTTCAAAGAAGACATGTCAGATGGATGGCTAATGGCCAGGGACAGACTCTCTATAGAGTTTGCTTCTGGTGCCTGAATAGATTCTATGGCTTGTCTGATTTGAGTAATAATAAGCACATTACTGCTGGAAAATGGTAGGAAAAAAGGCTCAAATGTTCCTCCAATGTGTGAATGTTGCAGAGTGTGTGTATGGAGTCTTACAAAACCCGAGGTTGTGCAGAGTGTGGCACACGCATATGCATTTATTCCAAAAAAATCCCAGTCAGAGGAGGAGCCCATTCACATTGGAATGTGAGAGTGCCAAATTCCTACCACTTCAATTTAAGGAAGGGTGGAAATGATCAGGAGTGCAGTCACTGGACTCTAGAAAGGACAAGAACTTGCAATATATTTATTTGGATTTGACAAGTGTCTAACTCCTGAAAGGTAGTGTGTCATGGTGGATGAAAACAGTCTGCCAAGTTGGAACTGACAGATCTGTGAAATGTGCAGCACTTTGCTGCTCTGCTCTTCTATCTTAATATTTGCTGCTTGGATTTATGATTTCCAGAGCAAGGTTTTTACTTCTGAAACAAAGGAATTCTATAAAGCTTGTTAAGCTGAACAGAAATTTTTCCATGAAGTTCATGGTGCTTATGTCTAATGGACTTTTCTAGCAGTGAGAATGTGTGTGACAGAGGCTTTAGCAGGTCTTGGGTTTTTTTCTTTTTTTTTTTTTTTCAGTCTCAATGTGCATTTTATGCACAAGGAAACAATATATTAACACTTCTCATTTTCCTGTGATCTCATTTTTACACCTGTGCGGAGTATTTCATAGTTCTATGCATATTGATTGGGGAAAGCTAATATTTTATTAACAGCTATTGATTCTTGAGTGTCAGTTACTGTATACAAGTGATCAAAGAATCACCTTCTGAATAATCTTAGATACTGATAAGATCTTAGGACTCTGGTTCAATGTTGGGCATCTGTTTTTTGTTTGAAGTAGCTGGAGTTTGGTGTAAGCATTGTAGATCTTGCTTTGCTGCTTCTGCATCTTCCCAGGTAACTTAAAAAATGCTTTTTTCAGCAGAAATGTGTGTGTTAAGGAGTGGGGGATGGGGCAGAGTGTCTGGCTCTGAAGGTATGCAATGTGATTTGTCCTTTTGGATAGTCTCATGCTGGCTTTGGAGGACCTTTATGTCCTGTCCACGAGCAAGAACATTGAGATGTATTATGGGTAATATTGCAGGTGAATGGTAGTGTGTCTGATAACCTAGATATCCTGAATTCCTACATTTATTTCTGCATTTGTAAACATAAATGAATAACCATAAATCTGGTAGTGCTTTTTTTTCGAAATGTTTGTGAAATAATTTTAAAGGATATAGAGGAGCTGACACTCCAGCTGACACTGGCAACCAGACTTGCTTGGTCCTTAAGAAATATGCCTTTGGGAATGGGATGGGGAGAAAGGGAGGTGCTTTGATCTATCACTTTGTAGTTAATATTTTCATGCTTTCTACCCTAGGCTTTTTGCCTCCCAGTATGAAATTTCCTATTTAGTTACATGATTGCAGGTAATAATTGCTCAAACTGGGGATCTTTATGACTCTCACAGAAGTAGCTCTTATTCTTCCTTGTCAGAGAAGTGGGACAGAGCTGGGCAGATGAATGACACAGTCTTGCTAATTGCGTTCTCATTAGAATAGTCTATTGCAAATTCGATGTGCTTAGATTTTTGTTTTTTCTTTTTTGTGTGTGTTTACAAATGAAGTTCATTTTTAGAAAATATAGTTCATGCTGCTAGACAGAGATAATCAGGTGTTGGGAAGGCTTTCCTTGTATGCCAGAGGATAGCAGAAGGGGCCAGAAAACGGGGCTGCCAAGCAAAGGATAAGGATGTCTGCAGAGAAGGAGCTTAATGGCCTGTAAGGAAAAAATACATTTTTCCTATTTATTGATGAAGAAGACGACTTTCCATCCTGGGGATTTGGGTTAGTCTACTTTGTTCTTCTCATAATGGAGAGTTCTATTTCACAAAATTTAATGTATATAATCTTTCATGGTGCTGAACTATCTACCATTTGTCCTTTTTGCTAGTTTTTGGCTTGCTTTTTTGTTGTTGGCTTTTTGCTTTCAAAATAGCACAAATGTTGAAAGTGCTGTTCTGTGGAACATCTGACATAGCAAATTCTTCTTCAAACAGTAAATTAAGGATGCGCATATTTAAGCACACGTGCTCCACACAGGGGCAAAGGAACCCTCTGATCTTTGGAGACTTGCTTTCCAATAGATTCCTTGGTACCTATCCAATTCTGAACTGTGTCCTGTGTTATGATTAGGCCACGAATGTGGTTTTGCAATAAAGCCAAGATATTCCAAGTGTAATCACATTCCATCACAACATAAAAAGTTACTTTTCTGAGTGTGCCAGTACTGTCCACTGTCCACAAAGCTAAATAAATGTTCTGCCCTTTTACTTCATTCTGCGTGCTTTCAAGAGCCCCACAAACACTATGATGCTTTATGCAAGAACATGAGTTATAAGTGATTTACAAATAGAAAAGGTGAATAATATCTTTCCTGGCTGAATGCACTTCATGAGAGAAGAGGGAAAAGCAAGGAAGTAAAATCCATCTAATCTTGCTCTACTGTTGTTCATCCTTCTCTTCTGTGTGGGCCCCTTTCCTCCTTGCCCTAATTGCATCATCAGTACTGTTTCAACTTTGGGAACAAGAACTTGCACCTGTCAGAGGTCCAGCAACAGTGCAGGGAACTTCCCATTCCCGAGATTGTGATGAAATCCTAGGGACAATGACATTTATGATCTGAACTGGACTGGTGTCTGTCTTTTGAGGAACATGGCACTGAGCTGTGGATGTCAGTAGGATCAATGTCTGCCTCCATGCCCTGGCCTCATCCAGCTTGGGCTGCAGTCTTGGGCACAGAGGTTCATCTTTTTTCTCCAGGAACAAGGGTAATTACATGCATTAAACCCCCATTCAGTTCCCTATTTCTCTGCCTAGCATGTTAAATCACTCCACGCTTAGGAAACTAGATTTGTTCCACTCCCCATGGAAAGTTCAACATCCACAGTCCAAGTGCTTCGTCTCTCCCCAGGTCTGAGATCTTTTGGGTGTTGCAAGCTCAAGTAAGATGTATATGGCATCTGAGAATGTAGATTCCTTGGCATTTTTTCTTGTTGCTGCTGTTACAATTGAACCACTGATGGAGGCACTTCCAGGGATGGGACATCCACAACTTGTCTGGGCAACCTGTGCCAGGGCCTCACCGCTCTCACAGTAAAGGAGTTCTTACTAATAGCTAACCTGAACCTTCCCTCTGTCAGTGGGAAGCCATTCCCCCTTGTTCTGTCCCTCCAGGCCCTCGTCAGCAGTCCTTCTCCAGTTCTCTTGGAGCCCCTTTAGGCACTGGAAGGGGCTCTAATGTCTCCCTGGTCCTTTTCTTCTCCAGGCTGAACAACCCCAACTCCCTGAGTGTCTCCATAGGAGGGGGGCTGCAGCACCCTGGTCATCCATTTACTTAATGCTTCCTGATAAAGAAAACTGCAAATCCAGTCACTCAAGTGTATCCATGCTTTTGCCTTCAGTGATGGCTACATTTGCACCATTCATGGCTATCTGCCCTTTCTGTGTCAGTTAAGAGTCAGCAGGAGGAAGAGGATGGAGTGCATGGTCAGTCTCCTCTTGTGTGACATCTGCTCCAAGGAATTTGAGGCATCATATGCTGCTGCAGGAACTGGCTTAGCTAGCCTCAGATGGAGGCAAGAAGGCCACCTTCCCATTCTTCCTCCTTCCCACAGTCAAACTGGGTGTAAATGTGGTCTTCTATCAGCTGAACTCATGAAGAACAAGTAAATTGCTGTAAGATGGAAGGCCCGTTGTTGTAGACAGCAGTTCCGGATACCCTCCTACCCAGAATCTCTTCTGACAGCAGTCTAAAGTCCATGATTTTTGCTTTTTCCCCAGTTAAAATGAATTGCCTTTTCATTAGAGCCTGGCATTTTGACCTGCAGTTGACCTAGTATTTGTTCTCAGTCAGCCAAGTTGGTTGTTTCAGAGAAAACGTAGGCCTCCCTGCAACTGTAATATATCATAGAAGGAATCTCTTTTCTTGATTCCATCTAATGATCATTTTGTGCCCCGAACCATAAGAATCAATAATTTCATAATTAAATTCTAGCTACCGAGACTATTCATGTTCATTAAAGGGCTACTATTTTGAATATTATTGGACTTAAACTCAATACTATCTAAAGTATTTTATCAGTTAGACCTGTTCTGTAAAATGGCTGTTTACATCTGTCCACCCTGATTTTTTTCCCCTTTAATTTCTCCAAGCAAGAGAGTCTTTTCATTAATACTGGGTAAGACAGTGTTCTACATTCTGTTACTCATTTTACATACCTTCGTCGTAGCTGCTATTAATTTTCTCATAAGTACTGAATAATCATAATCTTTAAAATGTTTTTTATTCAGTTCTGAAGAAAACAAATGGGACCTTCCAAGGTCCCATTAGTTAAGTAGATACAGGAATATTATAGTCATCTTGGAAAAATAATCATTTTTATCACTTTCATGCTCTACAAAGAGGAGGATAATTGCTGCTATCTGTTTAAATCCCTCAAATGCTATTTGTTGGTATAATTTCAATTGGCTACAATACAGTTTTTCCATGTCCTTACATTTTAGGCTCTAATATAAAAGCGTGAGTACTTTAGAGATGATAAAAGTAAAACTGTGTCTGGAAAGGCAGTCAGATTATTATGAAATATTTAATCTAATTAGATTAGATGAACTCGATGTGATTTAAATCAATCTCTTAAAAGCCGTGTGGAATCTTAGAATGATTGGGGTTGGAAAGGGCCTTAAATATCATCCAGTTCCAACCCCTTTGCCATGGGCAGGGACACCTTCCACTATCCCAGGTTGCTCCAACCTGGCCTTGGACACTGCCAGGGATGGGGCAGACAAAGAGTATTCAACAACAGCAGTAATAATTACGGTCCTAAGATATTTCCATATGAATCCTTTAAGATACTTCAAGAGTGCATTGAGTATTTCTGGGAATCAGTTACCTTAGTTTTGCAGTAAAGCACAGGTTGCACACTAAATGCTATTGCAGGGGTTTTTCTCTTGTCAGTACGTCTGTACTTCTCTCTCTTTTTTTTTTCTTTTCATTTTCTGTAAGTGTTCAGATGATAACCCTTAAACTGTGTGTAACTGCAGTGGGAGGGCAGGAAAGTTTAGACTTAGTGAAATATCAATTTCAGACATTGTGTAATGATGACATCTCCATTTTTTTTCTGTAGTTTCTTGACATTTGTGAAATGGTGCAGACATTGATGCTCCCAGTTCTCCTCCACTTTTTAAAAGCTATTTCATCTTTTATAGTAACTGGAAAGAATATGAAAAACCTTTTCACCACTGTTAATTTGTTTGGCAGTTTTTTGTTTCCCTGATTTTAGCATCAGTAGGAATTACAGTTTTTCTTGTAGAGACACATTCTTGCTTTTTTTTTGATGTGTTCTTTTAGCATATGAAGGATACACTTATGTCTGGCTTTACAGGAAATGCTGTTAAATATTATGTTGTAGTTAATGTCAATTAATTTTTATTTGAGTTTATTCTTTCTGAGTCTCAATATTAACTTTTTTTTTCAGAACTGAATTACATTTGTCACTTATTACTTGGGGTTTGTTTCTTTTCCAGAGACTTCAAAGGTATTATCATGTTATTATAATATCTTCTATGTCTTTGTCCTCCTATATCTTTTCTTACTGGCAAGTGAAACTGGTTTGTATCATATTCCCCTGCTGCCTTCTATTTCTGTGTACAGCTGATAGAACTCTGAGTTTCAAGGCTTATTCCTTTGTACATGTAGTTCAAGACAACTTCATTTTCAGGTTTTGGTTCTTTTTTCCTTTTGGTGCTGTTTATCATCTTTCAATCCTGTTGTATTTCTGTGGCTGTGCCAATGGATATCATAGCAACTTTGATCTAAGGTGTGATGATCCCTTCCAGCCTACACAGAAAATGAGAAAAGCTTGTCCAAGATGAGGTGGTAATCCTTAATGATCATATTTTGATATTATTATTATTGTCCTACAACCTACATTGTGCCTACTCAAGCAAGAAATGGCACCCAGTGAGCATCCCAGAATAACAAGTGTTTCTTTTTGAAAGGGTTTTGAAAATCTTACAACACAATGTCACAGGCTGTAATAATGCCAAGTAGAGTGTTTCAAAAAGAACAAGCCTAAAATATGAATCCTCCCCATGGATTGTTCAGAAAAGGAATGAAAAATAGGATCATGAGCTAAAATGGTCACTGTTCTTTATGTTAGAAACAAAAGGTGGAAATTATTTTGGATCTGGAACTAAACATTGGTTTGCCCAGTCTTAATGTGTCACTTCCCCTTGGGGACTAATGAAGTTTTGGAGAAACACTGAAGTTTAGAAGATGCTTTGTGTAGCTGACTTTTCATTACAGGCTTGTCTTAGACCATCATCTCTCCATGTTGTACATACTCCATTTTAAGACACGTTTTCCCTTTATGATGTCGTAGTTATTTATTCACAGTTTTTGGTGACAAGGGAAGGAGGGAGCTTCTAAAGTTTGGTTTTCTCCTTGTATTCCCTCACTGTCATTTGTCCAGCAGGGATCTGCTGAGCTGTGCTGGACTGTTTCCCAAGGCCCATGGCTGGACACAATCCTTGCTGGAATTCTTACATCCAGTTATGAACAGGACGAGGAATTCTGCCTTGTCATTTAGGTCTCTCATAGGGTTAACTGTGCTGATGGTTTTTTTCTGTTTTGCATGGCTGCTTTTGGTGTGGTCACTGGTGACAAGACTTGGTGACATATCATTCATCTTTCCCAGTGTGAATACTTTTTAGGATGCCAAACATATCAATTAGAAAAGCTCTGGCTGAAAATGTTACTTTCCTCTCACTCCAGGAGAGTTAAAAAACCCAATACTGTATATGTATAATTTTTCAGCTATAAGGTTATTTCTGGATGACTTTATCTTGCCTCTTGTTAAATATTTGAAATGCATTTTTATCCTCCTAATTTTCTAAACTGCATGTGAACCCAGTGAGGTGTGCCCCACAAGATGACTTCCTTGAGTTGTAGCAGCATGAGGTATCCCATTGAAATTCAATTTGTGGTTCCAGGCAATTGTTTAGTTACACTAATTTTATTCACCTGGCATCTTCCTCATGCTGTCACCTAGGATGCAGGGTCAAATTAGTATATCAAAAGAATTTTTTTTTTTCTCCTTCGAAATTAAACTATTAATATTTAATTATTCAAATGACTATCAATTTTTAACATATTAATTGAATGATCTCTTTCTGTGGCATTGGAGCGCTTGTGACTGTTATGCACAAGGATCCTGCTTCTGTTGCTGTAAGAGAGATTAGATGGAGGGCTCCTAGCTGACATCCATCCCATCTGTATGCATGAGAGCTTGTGGCAGGAGATTTTCTCCAGGGAATTTATCACCGTGATGCTGCAGGCCCTGTCTGTGTTCACGTCTTCTGAGGAATAGTTAGAATCAAAAGCTCCATAGTCTTCTATAGGAAGAAGTTACTTAATTACTCTAATGCTAATTTAGTGCTGATTTCAGCACTTGTGCAGCATAGCTCAGGGATCTGTTGGAAGGGAATATTGCTCTTTTCCTGTGACAGTATTTGCTGTTGCTCACAGACATTTTTCATGTGTCAAAGACATAGGAGACACTGATTGTTCATGATTGTAATTGGGTTTGAGCTCCTTAAATGGTAGATGTTAAAAGGACTGAAATTACAGTCTTGATAAAGACTATATGTAAACCATACTTGGATCACTTCCCTTCCTTCTCCTGCCTGTGGGACAGGGGAACCAAGAACCTTGTCTTCTCTTCTCTGCATAGGGATGTTCTTCTAGGAAATAGTCAGTGAAGACACAAAATGCCTTGCAGGGGTTAGAGATACAATTTAGAGCAGGAATATTATTTGATGTGTAAAGTGGGTTTTCATTTTTGTCTCTGGTGCCCAAGGACTGAACCTGAGGGAACGGCATGGATTGTGTCAGGGGACTTTCAGGTTAGATTTTGGAAAAAGATTTTTCACTCAGAGTAGTCAAGCACTGGAACAGTCTCCCCAGAGAAATGGTCACAATACCAAGCCTGACTAAGTTCAACAAGATTTTGGACAATGCTCTCAAGCACATGGTGGGATTCTTGGGGCTGTCCTGTGCAGGGCCAGGAGTTGGACTTAGATGATCCTTGTGGGTTCCTTCCAACTCAGAATATTCTGGGATTCTGTGTTTAATTAATTTGATCTTTTTATTTCTTGAAATAAAATAAATAGTAATAAAATAAAATAAAGCTAATATCTGAGCATAAACCTCCTGACACCTTCCCTCAGACTGTCTGTTTGTGGTTGTCTGGTGTTTAACCTGTGGTGTAAATTTACATCCATCATTTTCCCAATGGGCTTTTATCAGACTTGTTTCAGCCATTCCTTGTTTGTGATTATCAGCGACTCTTTTCTTCCAACCTTGATTCTCTTGATTCTCTTGATTGTTTTATAGCACTTTTACATACTAGCCAGCCATGTTCCAGCATGTCATAATGTTTACCTGTCACCCCGTAGTGATAAATGTCAGGTTTCTCTTAGATTCCAGTCATTTGTTTTAAATGCTTCAAATAGTCCAAATTCAGTCTCTCTCCCATTCTTGTCTGTTGGTAAACAATTCCATTATATTAAGTGAGTTTGTCACTGACATAACACCTTTCTGACCATTTCTGTACAAAAAAGGTGGTGCAAGTATCTTAGTCACCAAGTCATATAGTCAGTTAATGAGGGGGAGAGGTGGAATTCAGATTGTGCCAGATGTTCTCACTGCTGGATTGTGCTTTTTCCTCTGAGCATGTTCCACAGAACATGTTCTATGCTCAGTTTAGGTAACAGCATCAATGTTCCCTTTTCTGAACTGGGATGCTCTATGTAATCCTGCTTTTCTTCCCTGGAATACTTGCTGGAATTAAATTTTAAGAAGTACGTTAGCATGTGCTATGCATAGCTACACATATATTCTCTCATTTGACTTCTTTCTCACTCTTTCTGGGGAAACGTTCTAATCCTCCTCCTGCAGTTTAGTACTTGTTTAGTGCTTCCTTCATGGTTTGTGGTCATTTACCCCCACTTTTTCTGTCTCACTGGGTGCATATATATCGATTTTTCTTGTCAGTGTTAGGTGTTTAAGCACAGAATTTCATTGTCTCTTCCTCTGTAAATGGATTTTTGCAGACCTTCCTCACACCTGGTGTTCTGCTTTCTTATTTATCAACCATGCTTTGCCAAAGGCTGAACACAGTGCCTGCAGCAGAGAGTTTTTGGGTAGCACTCTGAGAGCCAGTCACTGCCTAACACAGAAAAGGGAGCCCAGAAATGAATGTGACTTCATGCCCTGGGGCCTCCTGCTCTGAATCTCCAGCGTATTTCTGCAGTGCTTTCTATGGTGTTTGATGGTTTTAGGTACTTCAACTTACTGCCTCTTTCCCCCCAAAACTGTTCTAAGGTTTTTGGAGAAAAGACTTCTTTCTTGCATCATCATCAGTTTTCTTGGAAAATCCTGCACTTCAATCCCTTTTTAGCTGTGAAAGCCTGAGCAGTGTACAGCACATAAATTCAGTTTGATCCATCTTTTGTCTAAGCAGTGGGTCCATCACACTGTGCAGTGTTTTGCTGATACAAGGTATAGTTGCAGCCAGAGGAGCTCAGGTTGTGATCTTGTCAGATCTCGTAAGAAAAGTACTGTCTATTGTGATCACTATTATGGTACAATATCTCCAGGGGAAAATATAGATGCCCTAGGAAATGATGATGCACTAGTTTCCATTTCTGCTTTCAAATAAAAATTGATTCTGGGTATTGAGAATATATATATGATGCTGAATTTGCACACTTTGAGGGGCAAAGCAATTTGATCACTTCCACAAAGTTCCGTGGTATTTTTGTGAGGCTAAAGGAGTAAACTGAAGGCTAATACACAGTGGTGACATAAAGAACTAGGCTTACTTTTT